>CM076574.1:1354677111-1354847802 GCA_034641835.2 Pinus albicaulis
CGATTGCGATTATCTCGATTCGATCCTGATCGTCCGTTTAATCCACGATCCGACGATCATCGCATGTCTCCGCCCAATCGCAATTGGAAGTTTGTTGGTGTCGCCCCTTTGTGTCCCCTCCGATTGCGATCCCCCAATCCACATCTCCACCGTCGATTCCCGGGTAGATCCAACGGTCATTGCATCCCCTTTCCCAATCGCAATCGGAACTTATGTATTGTGCTCCCCCTGCCCCTTCCCGATTGCGATGCTCCGAATTAATCTAAATCGTTCGTTGGATCTGAATATCTGATGGCTCAGATCTAATCGCCCTCCACCACACTGGGTCCCATCATGTACGATCTTTTCCCCTCACATTTCATTACATTTCGTCCAAATTCTTTTGTATTTCCACCGTTAACCAAAGTTTTATGTTTTTCATTAAAGGTCTTATGTTTCATATTTGTTCCACCCGCTGTTCATAAATCATTATGTTGTTTGATCTCCACCATTGATTTTCATCTCCAAGCCATGATCGAATGGTCCATACGCAGGTTTCGGTCAAACCCTATTTGCTCACTGTTACACCATATCAAAGCATTTTCACCGTTGTTTCATATTAAACCACTGTTACCACCGTCGTGCTACCACTCTGCCCGTCCTCCGGTACAGAAGTTGAAACGTCGCCATGATTGCACAGTGTTGATATAGTGGCAAGTTTTCACTGACAGAGGTATTAATGAAGTGGCAGAGAGTTCCAGGCACGAAAACGAAGATATTTGAGCCTTAAACCAAGATTTTCAAGGCAAGCTACCAGGTCAAAGACGTCATAGACCACCAGAGGATACGGATGTGCAGAAGTTAATATATAGCAGGTTTTTCTACATCAGCAGAATGTTTTTCCCAGGAAAGGACGGGTTGCCCATACTGCTTTTATTCTACGTCGTGCTCCAGAGGAGATTTCCGCCCAGACCACAGTCCAAAGCTACCAGAACATTTGTTTCACAAGTATGGTGGACCATTCAGTCATTTATTTACCTGTTGTTTATTCACCAAAGGTACTACAGAGTACAGCAAACCAGGATGCATCAGAGACATACCTGGATTTAATGAATCTTGATGAAGACCATTCTTTCCTCCAAAGAGTGCCAAAGATTAATGCTCAGAGTTTAAAACAGAATGGGCTTCGGCCCTCTTCCTCTTCTGAGTGTTAATGATGCATTTAGTTTTCTACCTACCTCCTCTGCTTCTCTTCAGTTATAAAACTCATGAAGAAAATATTGTAAAGGTTGTTGATCAGTTATCAGAGAACTGCAAGTAGTTTCTTTTAAGACACAGTCTCTGTGTAAATTTGTAAGATAGGCTAAGGAATATGATTTCAGACTGAGTATTCAGCTATTGGCAATGTTGTACTTGAATGGTATTGTTGTTTAATATGACAAGCGCATTTATTTGGATCCTGATCTAAAGCAGCGGTGATGTTTTCCTATCTCTGTGTTTAATTCATTTCATTTCGTTTCTACTGGCTTGCATCAGAAAATTGGCATAGGATTTACCCTTGTTAGGTATCCTATGTTTCTGCTCTCCTTGCCATTAATGTTTTTCTTTTGAATGTGTTATCTAAGAATTTATTTCAGATAATTTAACCAGTGTAGTGGATGTTATTGCCTACTCTCTGATGTATGAGTTAAATGAATCTGTTTTTAGATGTTTCTTGTTAAGGATTTAGTTGGAAGATTTGGGAACACTGGGGATTAGAGTTAGCCCTGTCCACTAGGATCCTTGTGCGACCAGCTGGCCTTTAACTTTGTGCCCTGAATCTGTGTTGTCTCCTCATCTCCTACCATTCCATATCATATTGTCATCTTTAAGATCCAACGTTTTAGATGACTAGCCCCATTGAAAGCCTGCATATTGAGTAGCAAGCAAATCCTTTCCTGACTCCATTGCCCAATGGTTTTGAATGCTCCCTGGAACACTTCACCTCTGCCTTTTTTCTCTTTGCTCATCCTGGTCTTACATCGAATCCTTCTTTCCTGATAACCAGCAACCAAACAAACAATCAAACAAACAAACCCTGAGCCTTATAACTAGCCTAACATTTTAACACTAAGCTTTCAAAGACATAAAAATTTTGCTTATATAGAGAGATCCCTCTCTGGACTAGGAGGGCTAGATCCTGAGGTCTGAAAGTGGTTTGATGTTGTCTCATCTTTTGGTATTTCCAACCTTGCCAAAACATGGGAACCCCAATACCACACAGAGGTTTATGAAAACATGTAACTCGATGGAGCCCGAAGGAACTAAGTTCGTTCTTCATACAGAGGTTATCGCCCCAAATTCCTCCACAATAAAAGAAAGGATTGAACCACTCTCGATTCTACTGGTTCATACATTCGATGCATCCAGCTTGTCATGTATAGCCTGAACATACAATTAAATACTCTGCGGGAATCGATCCTTCTCATGATCGATTCCTTCAATTACAATACAATTTAAACTATACACAGCAACATACCAATGCCTATTTAAAGTTCTTATACTTTGGGTTAATGAGATTCGGTTTCATTTATGCAGAACTCAATTCAATCAAGGCACATACAATTCAAGACACAACATCGACAGGAAATTTGATTTCCTCAATGATGCACAGGATTCATTTAACCAGAGTTTAAGCCAACAACATCAATACAACGCTGAAGTGATTCATATTATATACACCACTGGAATTTACTTACAGAATCTCCATGTTCGGCCAGGTCTTCTATTCTGTGGCCTCTTACTCTTCCTACTCTGTCTCTAACAGTTCTGAGCTCTCTAACCTCTATATTTAATGTCTTTTTGCTTAGAAGATAATGAATTGCTTCATTTTCCTCTAACAGCTCGACTACTCCAGCTTTAGACAAAATCCCTAAAGTAACTGAATTGATTCTAATCTCTTCACGTTCCTAACTACTCATTTATCTCATGTTCTCTTACTACAGAGAACGTTACAATTCCTTACGTTTTATTCAAGATCACTAATAATTACATGAGAAATTAAAAGCATAAGACCTCCTATGTCTACTTAGGTACAAAGTATTTGATTGTGCCCAATGCCCCTGCATCAGACTCCCAAGCTTCAATTTGTTCATGATCTCCTGATCATGGTTCTTTAACTTCTGCCTCCTGGATCCCATACTTTGTTTTGTTGTTGTTCATCAGCTGCATCATCCTTCAATTACATTTCACCAGGTCTCCATATCTTGTTCTGCAATTTGCTTCCAGCTGCACTTTCACAATCTACCTTTGTCTTTCCTTTGCTGAAACTCTCCTGCTTTCTTGCTACTAGTTGTTGTTCCTGAGTCACCCTCATCATCAACCCCCTGATGTCTTCAATTTCTTTGTCCAACCTATCTTCTAGCTGGATATTTCCTTGCCTACTGTTGTTGCTTCCACTTTCTCTGGCAGCCAACATTGTTGCTCTTGCTGTTACTGTTGTTACTAACATGTTTTCAATTCCTGCAGATGTCATCCCCCATGTTGTGTCCTCCGAAACTTCCTATCCCTCTGCAACATGCTTTGGCTCATCATCTGCAAATTCTCTTTTAGAAGATAAATCATCAATCAATTGTCTTCCTGCAGTAACATACCCATCCAGTATACTAGTAAACAGAATTAAATTCTGCAAGCTAGTATCTGCTCCTCTTTTCTTCACAGCTTCAGGCATTTTCATTCCAGTGTTTGTAGTTTCTCTCTCTTGCATAATTTCTCCTAGAAAACATTCTAGCCATGCATTATGTGCTTGCCTTACATCTTAAATATGTTGTAATTTAAACCCAGCCTTTTCTCCTTCTCCATGGACAATCTTCAGCAATTGCCTGTCACCTTCTTGATGGATTCTGGCAGTGCAACCAAGTGATTTAAGCTTTGCTTTCTCATCTTCTGTCAACATAGAATGATGATTCTTCTTTACTGCAGCAGTTTTAAAAATTTGTCCACCAATTATTTCTTGTGCACTCATACCATCCATAGGCTGAAATCTGGCTTCAACATCTTCATCTTCTGTTAGCATGGAATGCTGATTCTTCCTCACTTCAGCAGCTTCTAAAATTTGCTCTTCAGGCTAGCTTTGGCCCATCCAACTAGCCAACTCGTCTCTGTCAACTTCCGACTGTTGTTCTTCCTCCTTCTCTATATTATTAACACATGAATCATCATCAGTAAAGTTCCAATGCTTCAATGTCTCCTTTTCCTCTGACAACACATTAGTATGTTGTTCAGATTGTCCTGTCAATCTTTCTGTCAGCACCCCAGCATGCTAATCTGCACCCTTCATGAGACTGTCAGCTAGTCTCTCTTTCCTCCTATCCTCTGCTCCATGAACTCCATCCACGAAGATCTTCCTGCCTCACTTCCCCAACAACTTATCCAGTACACAGGTCCTCTGCTTCTCCAATTCTCTTCTCTGAGAATCCAACTTTCTATACACTTCAACAACTTCGATAGGAGTAGATTTCGGGAACCTTACACAACCGTTTATGCCTCTGCTTGTCTTTGACCAATCCTCTGCTGGTCCTTCTCTCTCTACTTAAGCACTCTACTAAATATCTTCATTTGACTCTTATTTCTTCATCTCTTCCTGAGATTTCACTATCTTAGCATTGGTCTAAATAGATTTCAGATTCAATGTCTTCTTCTCATTAACAGACTCTGAAGCTTGTCTATCTTCTAGCGGTGTACCTACAAACACACACAACTTTTTAGTTTTCAAATCACAATACCTTTTAGTCTTGGCTGCTTTCTCAAGCACTTCTTCTTGAACAGGTCTGCACATGGAATCTTCAGTTTCCATCCTTGCCTCAAGAACTCTGGGTTCTTCTTCCTTTGTGGAGTCTATCATCACTTCACATTTGTCAGACTCAAAAACACAAGCCCTTACATCATCTGGACTTGTCCAATAACTCAGGAAATCCTCAATGACTTCCTCTTCAGCAAGACAAGCTTCTTGTTGTCTCAAGTCTTCATCCTGTCTCACAAGATCTCTTACAGATCTCCACTCTTCATTTGTGCTCTGTTCTGCTTCACAAGCAGAAATTTCTTCTTTCAACTCAGCTGCTCTGAGTTCTTCTCTCAATAAGGCAATCTTCTTTTGCCTCAACCTCAACTGTAATGGTTGCCAATTTACTCTCTTTTTCATGAGCCAACCAACTCTCTGGCTTTCTTCTATCCTCATCTTCAATTTATCACACTGTTCTCTGATCTCAGCTAACTCTTTGTCATATTCTGCATCGGTCATTTGTAGCCTTATGCCATTTTCCTTGGCATCTGCTTTCTCCTTCTTTCTACTGTGGCTTCTCTCAGATGCTCTGCAATCTCTGCAGTCTCTGCTATGGCTCTTAGTAGCCATTTTCTTCCCTAGGAGTTCTTCACTCACAAGCTGCACTAAACCTCTGTAACAACAAGCTCTCTTGCTGCAACTCACCTCACCAATCCCTTCCTCTGGATCCGACTTTTGGCAAGTACCGGTCCCCTGTCTGTTGGAACCTCCTGAGCACTCTCTTCTGCTCTTCCTAGGCTTCACTCTGCAACTTTTCTCAAGAACACCTCTGCTCTCTTCTCATCCAACCTCTGTTGGGGATTCTTCCAGGTTCTGCCACACTTCTTCTCCACTCAGAGTCCCTTGCTGAACTCTTCTATCACTGCTCTCAAAGCTATGATCTGCTCCTGCTTAGATGTCTTCAATTGTCTGCACTCTAACTTCTGCAAACAATCCTTCAACCAGAGTTAAACACTGCTCGTTTTCTCTTGAGAACACTGCAATTGTCCTCTTTATCCAACCTCTAGCTAAATACCATGCTCACTGCCTTCACTATCAAGCTCTGTCTTCAATTTTCAGCAACCACAATTCCGCAATTATAATTTCAAATCAGATTAGAGTTAATTACCTGCAAGATCATGATCTTGTCTTCCACTCACTCTGCAAACCCTGTTCACTACAAATATGTATGCTGCATATCAGATTTCAGAATCTGATCTCCTTCAAATTTGCAATCACCCTCAAACAGATTTAAACTTCAACTTTTCTTCACTATCTCAGTATACCTACACTGCGCCTCTGTATGCTTGCAGTCTTTGTCAGTTTTCAAAAATCTGGTCTCTTTTCACCACACACTCGGATTCAATTACAAAAAAAAATCTTTCACTTCAAACAGAGCTACTCTTGAAGCTCTGATACCACTTTGATGCCGGGTTAAAACCCACAGTCCCGGTTCTCTGCAAATCCCTATCTCAATCTGTGTATAAGCATACTTAAATTTCACTGCCCAACCAAATCCACACTCGGGGCAACTCCCGCCCTTTCGGCTTTCTGAGTTGGCAAATTTAAATAAACAAATATGGGTTATTTTTAATAACTCAATTCAGAGAATTGAGATATTTATGCAACAATTCCCTTATGGTTATAAGAGGACCACAATGCAAACATATGTGCTTTCTTCTGGGGCCTACCACGCTGGCATTAGTTAAATAACACCAATCAAATAATCTTGACCATACTCATGTCAACACCTATGTGAACACCCAATCATATATTCGAACCATCTTTACAACCCTCAAGAATAAGCTTAGAGCAGAGGTTATCTCTCCTCTAAACTACATTCCACGACCTACTTATGAATGATGAACAATTTATATGAGCCTTGATTAATCGTCACATCTATACGCATCAACTTCATAAGTTATAGCAACCCCGATTCCATATAGTACTCGGCCATCAAAATCGCACCATAACAATTGAGTTTATAACTAAGACCCGTCATATAAACTGGGACCATTGTTGCGCAATTATCAATATTGAATATCAAATGCCAATCAATGAACAGCGTGGGGTCCCACGGAGACTTACCTCTGCTAATAGCAGAATGGATCCAATGGTCCAAGGTTTATCGCGCCTCGACTGTTGATCGAATGGCGTAGATGGATATCGCGAGGGGTTAAAGACCAGACGTTAGCGCACGATGTAAACGGTTTTGGAAACCCGCCTCATGCCACGCGTCCTCCAACGAATGTGATCGTGTTGATTTCATAAAAACCATTTACTGCTTTTAAGTCACGCGATAACCATAAGTTGTTTCCTGAATCCACCTTCACTGTTCAATTTCACGATTCCGCCTTAGTTCGTGGTTCTCTCTCTCCAAGGTATCGCCTTGTTCTCCTGCGTTATTACTATACAACCCATGATTCATGGTTCTGTTCCATTTCCTTATGATTCGGCTATGCCTTTAACAATTTCGTTCCACAAACGATTTTATCCCCACAGCGTTTACTAAACTTTTGTGCCTCTATATAAAATCGATGCGGATGTACTCCTCGAAATTTCTTCTTACGGACTCACAACTATACCAATTGAATTCCGCAAGGAATAATTCCTTCCACAAAGAGGTTTATGAAAACATGTAACTCGATGGAGCCCGAAGGAACCAAGTTCGTTCTTCATACAGAGGTTATCGCCCCAAATTCCTCCACAATTAAATAAAGGATTGAACCACTCTCGACTCTACTGGTTCATACATTCGATGCATCCATCTTGTCATGTATAGCCTGAACATACAATTAAATACTCTACGGCAATCGATCCTTCCCGTGATCGATTCCTCCAATTACAATACAATTTAAACTACACACAGCAACATACCAGCGCCTATTTAGAGTTCTTATACTTTGGGTTAATGAGTTTCGTTTTCATTTACGCAGAACTCAATTCAATCAAGGCACATACAATTCAAGACACAACATCGACAGGAAAGTCGATTTCCTCAATGATGCACAGGATTCAAATAACCAGAGTTTAAGCCAACAATATCAATACAATGCTGAAATGATTCATATTATATACACCACTGGAATTTACTTACAGAATCTCCATGTTCGGCCAGGTCTTCTATTCTGTGGCCTCTTACTCTTCCTACTCTGTCTCTAACAGTTCTGAGCTCTCTAACCTCTATATTTAATGCCTTTTTGCTTAGAAGATAATGAATCGCTTCATTTTCCTCTAACAGCTCGACTACTCTAGCTTTAGACAAAATCCCTAAAGTAATTGAACTGATTCTAATATCTTCACATTCCTAACTACTCATTTCTCTCATGTTCTCTTACTACAGAGAACGTTACAATTCCTTACGTTTTATTCAAAATCACTAATAATTACATGAGAAATTAAAAGCATAAGACCTCCTATGTCTACTTAGGTACAAAGTATTTGATTGTGCCCAATGCCCCTACATCAGACCCAATTGTTAATGTGCTCCACATGGTTGATGGTGATAAACCTTGTATGGGTTTTGTTTATGAAAGCATTGATCGTTGCAAAGAGGCCATTGCAAGTGCTTTTAATAATGTGGAAGCTGATTACCAGGAGATATGGGAAGTAATTGATCAAAGATGGAAAATGATGCATAGTCCATTACATGCAGCAGCATGTTATTTGGACCCTAGATTGTTTGGGATATCAAGACATAGGGATGAAGAAGTCATGAATGGACTTATCCAGGCTATTGAGAAGCTAAATCCAGATCCAACAATTGCAGGTTTGGTCAGATCTCAGTTGAGGGCATACAGGTTAGAAGAAGGGCTATTTGGTACACAATCAACAAAATATGATAAGAGCAAAAGTGATCCAGTAGTATGGTGGGAATTTTATGGTCCAGGGGCACCATAATTACAAAATTTTGCAATTTGTATCTTAAGTCAAGGATCAAGTGCATCAGCATGTGAAAGGAATTGGAGTTCCTTTGACCACATTCATTCCAAGAAAAGAAATAGATTGTTATCTGGAAGATTAGAAGATGTTGTGTATGTTCGTAGTAACTTGTAGTTGACTTTGAAAAATGTGTCTAAAGAGTCATCGAATTCTTCTACTCCATGGATCAATCCTGTTCCTAATGCATCAAGGGATGAAGCTGATTTTTACAATGACAGTGACATTGACAGGGAATTCAGTGATGAATCTGCTGCTGAGGCATCTAGCGGATTCACAACCCATACTGCTCTTGATGATATCGAACTTTTTGATATCACAAGTGGGCCATGAGAACATCAAGAATAAAACTTGTGTTCTCGTTTTAGACTTCTAGTTTACTTTTTGCTAGACTTCTAGTTTACTTTTTGCATGAACAATATTCTAAAACTGCCAAACTACTTTAAAGTTTATATATTTTGAATACTTTTTTATCAGATTGTTTTCAAGATATGAAATATGATATGGCCCATGGTTTTATTGAATTTGATATTTGAAGATGGCCTACTGTTAATGTCTATGATGAATTTCTCACCTTGTTTACTATGTATGGAAGACTGAAGTTGGTTCTTTATTGGCAATTTGGCACTCGCTTTCATGGTTTATATGTGGAAATGATGTAAATGTTTGAGCAATAATCCTATAATCAATGTGTTTGCAATGTGCATTATGCACTTTGAAAATTGACATGCTTATTTATTTATGTGCATCATATTTATCTTTCAACATGCTTAAAATTGTTATATGTCAAGTTACTAACTAGTGGACAGTTGACTGAGTGGTCAACTAGCAAGATGATCGATTAAGTGGTTGTAGGAATTGATTGGATGGTTAGGTTGACTTATATAGTTGACTAACAGACAAGATATGTGTCAACTAAAATAGTCAACCAATGAATGAAACAACATGGTTTTCATGAAAGTGGTTGTAACCTAAGTCACCAGGTTCGTGTTTGTGTTCGAGTTCGACGACGTTGAAATTCGAATAAAGTTCGGCACCGAAAATTTTGCCGATAAAATTCAGCATAAAATTCGACATATATATATATATATATATATATATATATATATATATATATATATATATATATATATATATATATATATATATATATATATTTTATCGGCAAAATTTTCGGTGCCGAACTTTATTCGAATTTCAACGTCGCCGAACTCGAACACGAACACGAACCTGGTGACTTAGGTTACAACCACTTTCATGAAAACCATGTTGTTTCATTCATTGGTTGACTATTTTAGTTGACACATATCTTGTCTGTTAGTCAACTATATAAGTCAACCTAACCATCCAATCAATTCCTACAACCACTTAATCGATCATCCTGCTAGTTGACCACTCAATCAACTGTCCACTAGTTAGTAACTTGACCAACCCATCAACCACTTAGTTGACTGCACAATTGACTACTCCCTGGTGGAGCACTCGATTGACCATGAATTGTTAGCCGATCCTTCGACTGACTACATCTAGAAGCTAGAGAGATGTGATAAACCAACATAACATAGATTCCAACAAAGACTTGTGGCTTAGATCTCACCTCCTCATTATGGTGATAGAAAGAAAATTTGCTCTCAACATTGTTTGGTATTTGGAAGCTAGGTTTATTTGACTTGATGCATCTCATGGCCATTCAACAAGACTCTTAGCCATACAAGCATGGGTTGAGCCTTGCCAAACAAACCAAACCAAAAACTTGCATGCTAGTTTCATGAAGATTCTTGGCCCTAAAAGGGGCATTTTCACCCTGTGTTTACACACTACAAAGTATCTAAACTAATCATGTATTTAATGAAAAAGGCACAAATAAGCAAAGATTAAGAAATAAACGCAGAAGAATGAACTTACCACTGAAAGAAGAATGAACTTACGAGTGTTTTAACTATGTATATAATATTTACATGGTGATTGTAAATTTACAATTAAAAAGTAAATGCTATATGTGCTTCCCTTTCTCCGATTAGTATATATTTATCCCCATTTTTGTGAAAAATCGTTCTCAACATTTGAAAAGCCAAGGTCAATCATTGCTTGCCTTCTTGATTCTCTCGGCATAAAATGCTTCCATTTTCACTTATTTGAATTTTCAAGTCAAGATTTACCACCAGATTCTTACTAACAAATGCGGCAATGAAATACTATGAGTATCATCTATACGGATCATGAAACATGAATTTCATACCATACCATTTCTAACACAATTATCCAAAGGCATTCGTGTCTAACAGATCAAGAGTCCTCACCAACTCACTAGGGACAGATTGAAGTTCAAGATTAACACACGCCATGAATGGCTGAAAGCTAGATTAAGCCAGCGTGAAGCTAACTATACTGGTGGATGACAGCCCATGGAACCCAAAAATTATATTTGTGATAAACAGTCCATTGGACTCAAAAACAATATTGGTAATTACTTGTCAACAGAGAACTTGAAGAGCATGGTGTGCTTGTAGATCTGGCCAGGCTTAACAATTATAGAAGGGAAATTAGGTTGATTCACTGCATTGGGAAATGCCTGAGATTCGAAGCAAAATGCAGAGTGTGCCTTGTATATCACACCCCCTTTGCCCACCGTGTCTTTCAGATTATTACTCGTATAGAATTGCATGCCCGGGGCTGTCGTCCATACCTCCAACACTCTGGAACTCCAATGGTCCTTCATCCTTGCACCAAGCCTCAGCCCATTCTTCAACTTGGGTCCATCAAGAACATAATTGTGATCAAATCCAGGAGGCTTCTCATTGCTATTCAACTTATTAATTCTGCTACCCACAATCACTTCTTTGGTTAAGTCCAATGGTGTTCCCTTTACAGGCAATATCTGGCCAGTTGGAATAAGATGGCTATCTGTAGGAGTATACTGTGAAGCCCATATTGTGACAGAGTTGCTCAGTATATCCCTCCCACTGCCTTCTCCTGCCAGGTTCCAGTAAGCATGGTTGATTAAACTCACAGGTGTTGCCTTATTCCTTGGTATTGCTTCCATATCAAGCCTTAGCTCCATGTCTCCACTGATTGTATACGTTGCAGATACATCAAGGTCACCAGGAAAACCTGTTCCAACAAGGAGAAGGATAATCATTAATCAATTCTTACATTTACTATGCATTGGAAAAAGTTGTGCAAAGAGAGGTCAGCTGTTGTACAGCTAGGTTGTGGAGAGATTGTGGGCAGAGAGGGTATTCCAACTCTGCAGGTACAGAAATCCCCTGTCTCCTACTAACCAGCAAGAGATTGTGTGCCTCCAGGGGTTGAAATACCCTCTCCACACCATGCTGATCAGGGATATAGATGCACACTAATGGTAGATTGAAATGAATCCCAATCTGTTACACCCGGATAGATCAAAATAGAGTTTATAGATACATGGTTAAACTGCTTTTATGCATTTTAATAATTATGCAACATTAATAAGAATCCACCACATGATCAGCTCAATCTCCAAACAGTGTGTGGGAGAATATTTTCAGAAGGAGCCATTTGGAATGTGCCAAGAATCAAACCAGGATTGGTTGTGATAAACAGCTACCAATCTACAACTGACTATATCATCAGTATTACTGTTGTATGATCGAACAACATTACCTTGTTCCCCATCAAAGCTGTGGTAGGTGAACTTAATAGAGGGCTTCCTCCCGCTTCTCTGCTCCTTTACTTCCCATAGCACATTGTCAAAGCCTATCAACCCTCCTGTATTCATTCATATCACCAAACTACACATAAGTTATCCAAACTGATCTATTCATCCACACATAAACATACAGAGAGAGGTAAACTGTTGAAATTAGAGGTCATTATAGGGCTCTGGTTAGCCAGATAAAACATAAATGCACAAAGAAAAAGCAGGCATTCACCATGGATTGTGTTGTTGCCATCATTCTTAGGCAGCTGATATGTTTTACCATTTACTGTAAATTCTGCATTCTTGATTCGGTTGGCTACACGACCCACCAAGGCACCAAAGTAAGGTCTACTGGAGCTTGGCTTCTGCAGTAATAAAGAGTCCCATATCATCACTAGACAGTCCACCATTTTCCACACGGTAATGTATACATACACATGAGATCCAAGGCAATTTGTGCGTAGAAATTTTGAAATTTATCTTAAAATCCTAAGCATATGATGGAAGTTCCAAAGGGAAATACAAATACATACCATGTACGAGGCAAGAGAGTCATAGCCAAGAAGTACATCTGCTACATGACCTGAGTACATAAATACCGACACATGATGGGCTAGCTCCCTGCGAGTAATTTGTGATTGCAGAGCAGTTGAAGGGTAGGGTTTATGGATGATTACCTTTAGCATCAGGAAAAGTAAGGGAGACGAGGGTAGCTCCCCAGTTGGTGATATTTATGTGCAGATCGCCCCTGCGAAGTTGAAAGAAATTTGGTGTATTGAATCTCTTGTAGCGGTGACCATGGCCACCCAGCTTGCCTTTCCCCTCCAAATTTCTCCCATTCAGTTCCCATTTCTGCCTTTGACTGCTACCTTGGCACTTGCAGAGGTGAATGAAAACCAGAATGCAACAAAAATACAAGAAAATTGACGATCGTTTTACCATTATCAATTGATTAGTGGTTAGTGGAGAAATGGATAACCCAGTGCAGAACATTCGATCATATATAGGGAAAGAGACGTACCCAATCCTAGACTAGGGTGTGTCTGTATGGTGGAGATAAGGGCAAGTGTCACTATTGACAGTCTGCTCAACAACAAACAACTTGTACGCTGCGGCTAGCAGTAGATTTAATCTTTGCGTGCCATTTCGTCTGCATTTATGGTCCCTGTCCATTGGCAGACAGGTTATTTTTTCAGCCATGTGTTATGGATTTTTTAAATAAGCGGATGGTAATCAAGTCATTAATCAATGGTTTGCCCACTGCAACTTGATCTTCCTCGGGCATAATCTATGAAGGCAGGGCACCTGACATGCTTTGTCATCCATAGAGATTTATGTACGGCTGTGTAACTATTTGAGGAAAAAAATTGTAGTTAGATTGTAATTTTTTTTTGTTATTTAAAGTAAAATAAGTTTTTGAATGTATAAATAATTTCAATATCTTAAAATTTTTTAGACGTGATTCCAACAAATTCTTTCACCATTATATGTAAATTTATCAAAACTTATAACAAAAATACTTGCAAAATATTCAACAGTTCACTAAATCTTTATGTAGTTTGTTTATTTATTTCTTATGACAGAAACATGCTTTATAATCCATCATCCTATAATTTTTACATTCTCAAACAGCAAAGTTGAATATTCAATTGGCACAAATTTTTCATAAATCAATGATTCTCCTTAAGATAATGATTTTTTTGTTGTTTAAGATACACTTTCAAATGTATAGATAGATTCAGCACCCTAAGAAACCTTGAAAGACTTGAACTTTGCAGATTAAACAACATTCTTAATAATCTTTACAGAATTTTGGACAAAATTGACCAGGGAAAAGTGCCCAGAAAAATCTCATTTCATATATTAGTTAGAGAAAGCTTAAATTAAATTATTGGTAGGCATCACTCCATAATAAACATCAAAACAAGTACTTCATAATAAATTTTAAAAACCATAAAAATTAATTAAATTATAATCATTAAAAGAATTAATATATAAGTTAAAACATATATACATTTAAAAAAACATGTAATAATATTCTTAATCATGAAGATTTATGTTACTTTACTATATTTGCAAATAGCTTTATTAGAATAAAATAAGCTAATACCATGACATATCAATACCACATGTCAAAAACAATAGTAATTCATTTGATATAGCACGTATTCATTTGCCATTTTCTTTAATTAATCAGTTTAATTAAAAAATCATATAAAAAATAACTACTTTAAAAATAAATCTCAAACTTTAATTTATAAATACTATTAAAAAATATTTTAAAATATTCTCTAAACATTATATAATTACTTTCCATACATTAATACTATCCACTTACTAATTCTTAATAAAAAATTATTAAAAAAAACACAACTATCAATACATTTCCAAACTAACTTTTATATAAACTAACTCCATGACATTAAAAAACCGAAATCCCATTATCCACATGGTTGACATGGATAATAATATTCTCATGGAAATGCATGTAATAAAGTCTCTAGATTTCTGGTCACAACTTGCTTTATTTAATTTAAGCACTCAATTAACAAACGTGTAAAAGTGATTTTGTAATAAAGTTATGATTGATTCTCAATGTTTAAGCATCAATATTATAAAGGTGTTTCGAACTCTATTATATTTCAGGGAAGCCCCTGATGACATCAACAGTGCTGCAATATCTATAATATAATAGCAAGCACAATGATGATATCATTAATGCAACATCAATATTATAAAGGTCTACCTTCAACTCTCTGTTCTCCTTCCACAAGCCCAATGATGATGATACACTTTGTAAGAGTTTTGTTGGAGTTATAAACTTTACTAGAGACATATAAATAAAACTGTGATGGAGAAACTTGACAGGTTCACATATTAATCATTTGAAGTTAAATTTGTTTAATAATTATTAATAACACATTCTCTGAATTTAGGCTTCTGTAATTTATACCATTTATACTGTATTTAAAATAGTAAAATAATAATTTATATTAAAAAAATAAGTTAATAATTTATATTCATATCCATAAATATTAGTTGTAATTGAAAAGTTTCTACTTAATTATGAAGAATGTTTTATCTATTTAGAATTATAAAAATGTAATATAAAAAGTCTTAATTATATATATATATATATATGAATTTATATAATTTAAATGTTTTTAGGCAACCATAACTAAAATCTAATTATATATTTTCTCTTTAAATTGTAATTTTTCCTTATTAAAATTGTGTTTTAAAATACATAACTATGAATATTTGTGATTCCAATTATGTACTAAATCTATTTCTAAATTTTTAGAAAAATTATTGGAAAAATATTACTAGAAAAGATCCAAACATAACATATTTAAATTGCACATAATGAAATATTTACACATTAAGATAGACTTAGTGTTAGATAGAAAATTTATGATTCCAAGGGGTGGTGGAGTTGGCACCAAGCAATGATTAGGAGGTTTGTGTCATGTTTTCCCTCCCTTGAAGGTGTTATGTCCCATATCTGTGAAGAATCTAGGGATACAAGATCATTAACCAAATGATCACCTCCGAGTGAGTGACGGATGGAAGTCCCATGTATCACTTAGTTTCATGATTAAGGTGTTTTTACTACTTGCTATGCTTTCCAAGGTGTCTTTCCATCTGCATTTGCATTAACAACATGTAAGGATTTCTATGTAGAGAAGTTCTCAAAATTTAGTTCTATTGCTTGTCTTTTCTATTGTTTCCACCCTTTTTTATTTCTAGAGATGTTTAGATTTTGGTTCATGCCTCAATCCTATCCACATTTCCCTCCTCTCATTTGTCACAAAGAGGTCAGTCGTCTGCAATTGGATTGGCCCTAGCATTGGCACTATCCTTACCCATCTTTCCTTTATCCTTATAGTGCTCTATGCCCTTCTTCTTGCAATGCATTCTTATCTCGACTACTACATTCTCTTCTTGCTTTAGCCATGACGAGGCAAATGGATTATTGTTGATGATGTGCAATATATCATGAAGCTCGAGGTGGATTGTAGGCCCAATTCAGGATGGAATCATTTGCCTGACAATTATGTAAGCAAATACTAGCAAAAATCCAGCAAGTGCTCCATGACACTAAATAATAGGTAATGGGAGAGAGAGGGTATATTTCGAACTATAACATTATAGATGAGGTAGTAGCCTAGATTCCAAACACAATTCATACTAAAGGAAGGAAAAATCAATACCTTTACAGTATTGATCTATACTAGTACTTGAAATCAATTCTTGTAAAAGTGCTTTAGGACTCCAATGATGCCAAAGATGAAATCCTACTAATGTTGGATGAGATATAGCTATAGATGAAGGAATTGGATCTAAAAGAGGAAAATTGAAGCTCAATTGGTTCATCTAGCTTGTCCAAGGAACCCTAGAAAGCAAGCTAAAGACCTAATTGAAATTGACCCCTTCGAATCCTCGTAGTTTTTATGTCAATCTCTGAGCTTACAACTATTGTTTCTTTCCTTTAGGTTTTTCATGTTGGGAATGCTAACTTGATATTTATTGTATCACTATATAATTTTTCATCCATCTTGATGTGTTTGGAGTGGAAAATCTAAAGGAATCATCTTACAGGGGCAATTTTATTAGCAAGACCCATTTTAGAGAATTAGGGTTTGAAACCTTCTAGGGCTAGTTTGAGGCCTTAAATGAAGATTTTTGGGGTATAACTCTTTTACATAAGTGTTGGGGCCCATGATGATATTCTACGCTTAGATACCTTTCCAACGATGCAAGAAAGATGTCAATCAAAGTTCAAATGAAAAAGATATGCCTCCCAGAAGTTATATCATGATTAACTGCCATGGTTTGACATAAAGCCATAACATCCAGAATTATGCATGAAAAGGTGGTTAGCCACATGAAGACTATGAAGAAGACTCTAGAAGGGTCAAGTTTGTACTTCCAGTTAAGAGTTGAAGGAGTCAAACTTAACCCCTCATTAGCTATGTTTGATTCACAATCATACTAAGAAGGGGGTGGGGAATCAGTATAATGAAAGTTTTTACTTATTTAAATATTTAAATATCATAAATCATCAATCTCATAAACTAAACAAGTAGCACAAGATATATGTGGAAACCCTTATGGGGAAAAACCCCAAAACTTTTTTATATGAAAGATATTATAGGCCCCCACTACAAGAGACACCAATCCCGACTATTTCTTTATAGGCACCAACCTATATGAGACACCAATCTCATCTGCTACTTTGTAGGCACCAAACTATTGGAGACACCAATCCCATTTGCTTCATTGTAGGCACCAACCTATAGGAAACACCAATCCACTCCATTTTTTTGTAGGAACTGACTTATAGGAGACACTAATCCCATATGCTGCAAGATTTATATTCACCAACCTATAAGAGTTGGACACCCCTTTCAATACCCTAAATTTTGTATTGTAATTATGGACATATAATTTTTGGGTGCTAGCATTGATGTTGTAATGTCAAAATCCATTATATGATGCAATGCTTATTTTTATTAATAAAAATGATAGAGTTGAAGAAAAGGGACAACTAACATATTATGATGCCTTGGGGAGGGGCAAAACTTGAATTAAGAGGAAAAATATACCTTGGGCGAATATTTCCCTTTTATATGATGGTTAATCTTCCTAAGAAGATGAAAGGTTGGGAAGATGAAGGGTCAAGGTGTAATTATAAATATAAGAGGGAGGATCAATGAAGGGGTTATTCTTCTTGGTTCTTAAGCTTTTAGTTTTTCTCTCTTCTATTGTTCTCTCATACATATCTTTCTCTCATTTAGAAAATATGAATTGGAAAAAGGATTGGTGGTAGAACACAAAGAGGTTAAGACCTTATGAATAGTTAAGTATTGTGAGTGACAACTTATGTGATGGGAAATGAATGTGTTGTAACACTTTTCCTTTGGACTAGATGGCTTTGAGGATTGTGAATGGTCCTGGTTATATGTGGCACATAGAGCATTGAAGAGGGGAGTATCGAGGGACTGCAAAGATCAATTGAGGACTCCCTTGTGCTAAGAAAATCTACATGGTATTTTTGTGGATGTGAGCCTAGAAAAATATAGAAAGGTTGATCAAATAATTTTCCTATGTGTGTGTTTGTGTGTGAATGAAAGAGAATTACCTTCACCTCTAGTGTTAAAATCTAGTATGAATATGAGTGTGTGAAATACCTCTGAGTTAAGCTCTCCTCGAGGCGTCAATATCTAGCATGGGGGGTGGCCAACCATGAGAAAATTTGCAGCATAATTGTGCCTATGGTGGGGTGGAATGTGGCTCACCCTACTTCAGTTTCTAGTATTTTCCTGACTGCAATAGATAAAATGTATTTCGATGTTAATGATATTTCTAGAATAGATAGTTTATTGACATGCATGGTTATTTAATTGCTCTTTTTAGCAATTTTATATGTACACGCATTTACCATTCAACAAATTTATCATGTTGTAGGTATTATACTATTTGGCTATAGATTTTTGTATGTATTAAATTTTTAACAACACTGGTTAAGTAAGATAGGGTTCCTAAATTCTTCTTTAAACATGTCATGTTGGTATTTATGTTATAAATGTTCTTCTGGGAGGTTCTAAAAGCTTAAACTTGGATCACGGTGAGGTCAAATCCCATTGATCATCTATTCCAACTTTAATATTTTGGGTCACGATATTTAGGAGATATGATCAGAGGAAGTTGAGCTTCGTAAATGCTCTTAAAATCATGCATCAAACAAGACATGTTGGAATTTGTGCTATAAGTTGTAATCTAGGACATTCTAGAGGTTGAAACTTGGACCATAATGAGTAGAACTCCCACTAATCATTTGGTTCAATTTTCAGAACTTGGACTACTATAATTCAGGAGATATTCCTTGAGGAAGTTGCTACATTAGTTTTCATGTAAAGTGTTTGAATAAATTCCTAAATGATTTAATGATTCATTGCACACAAACTGTTTAATGAAATTCCCAATGAAATTGTTGTTTTGTGGATAGGGATAGTATTGATGCATGTTAGCATTGTTGTATGTCAGTACTAATATAGTCAATATATTCTTATTTGCATGCAAATCATTTGAAAAAATTGTGTTAAAGGTGTTTTATTACAATTTGCGTATAAAATATTTTATAAAATAATTCAAAGATAGAAATCAAAATTTGCATGAATGAGTGGTATATTTCAATTAGTATGTTACAAGTGGAATCAGAACAATGTTCCTTATTTGATTTCATACAAAATGTTTGAAAATTTATTTACAAGAAAAATACTATTTAATTGGTTGTATGCACAGTATTTGAAGAAAGGTTTACATGTAAAGTGTTTGACAAAATGTATGTGAGATGAAAATCAAGTTTTCGCAAGTGTGGTTATGATAAATTTAGTAGCGGTACGTGACAAAGCGGTATCAAAGGTGAGATGAAAATCAAATTTTTGCAAGTGTGTTTATGATAAATTTAATAAGGGTATGTGACAAAGTGGTATCAAAGCTTATTGTTAGGCTAGTAAAAAGAAAAATAAAATTTTTGGTACCTCGTAACCTCTATAAATCACTGAGGGAACTAGGTATGTGACAAAGTGCTATCATAGCTAGGGTTTAAGATTGAACTTGGATGGGCTCGAGTATAAGAAAGAATTTAAGTTTTAAATTAATATATATGCATGATTCTATACTTACGTGAAATTATTTTGCTATATATATGAATACACTAATGGTACTTGAAGAATGACTTGAGTTTGATGCAACAAGATAAACATGAAAGATAATCATGTAGGATGTTGATTGGATTCCCTAAAGCATCTTAATAGAATTGAAAATTTTTATGGCTTAGTGATGCAACCATAACTATGAGGGAGAATCACTTAACTTGTCTCTTGCTAGTTTTAATAATTTTCCTTAATATTTTGATAGGTTTTCATGTGTTGATGAATTATAGCATAGGCATGATAAAAATGTAAGAGAAGAAATAGTTCAAAGATGCATGTCCATTGAATGGATATTACAAAATGATATGCTAGATGCATGAACATATGATAAGTGCATACAGTAATGGGTGTGCATGCATGAGTACTTGGATTAGTCTGTTGTCATAACACAATTTAGATGACTAATAATGGTTAATGGCGAACATGCAACCAAGAACATGTTGAAAACATGATTGGAAAACCAATGAAGGTGTTTCATTTAGTCTTATGGAATCAAGGCTATGGAAGATAAGGCGTTGATGAAAGAATGGTACAAGTGGCACCTATTCATGTTGATATGCATGTTGTGACAATGTTATGAGTGTGATTTTCCTTGGGTTGTCTTATGGAAGGCTGGAACCCTAGAGGGAGGAATGTAGGGACAGGTGTTTGTGTGTGGGGTATTGATATTACCTAGAGCCCTGAATATAGGTGGAACTCCTATAAACCACAAGGATCCGAGACATTCTTGGCCAACCCAAGTTGGAGACCCTAGAAGGATAGTGGCATAACCCAAGTGACTACTGTGAGCAAAGAAGAGGGGGGTGCATTTCCTTGGTTCGAGTGGGTTGATGGGGAGACGTAGAACTGTTGGTTGGAGGATGTCGAGTTTCATGCCTTAGACATGTGAGGGATTCATGAGGGAAGTAGGAAATCCTGGAACCGTAGGAATTTGGATATCCTTGGTTAGCCATGATAGGTGATGATAGGGGATGTGAGGTTGTTGGTTGGTACTTTGGCCTTGTTTGTGTTCAATAATAGTTATGTATCATGCTTGGCACTTGGTAAGCTAATGTATTTTTTGAGTAATGGCCCAATTTGAGAATGACCCGCTGTTGAAAAAAATATGAGCAACAAATCCTATGGCTATGAGAAAATAAGATTTTTTCTTCCAATCAGTGGTTTTTTCCAAACAATTTTTCTAAGCATTATTGATTGTGATCCTTGATTTTGGTGCACACTTAAAGCATTGTTTTAATGCCTTAAATTAAGTGCATGATATGAGTATATTCTTGTGATATTGAATGAATGAATTATCATGTTCTAAGACAATTGTATTAATATAATGTGTGTTGAGGAAATCCATATGCATAAGAGTGCAAGGGGGAGGGACTCCATAGTTGTTACAAGGAACAAATTTGGGTTGTGAGCCTACTAAGAATATGAGAAAATTGATTAATCATTAAAAAGAGTGCATGAATATAACCCAGGGTCCATTAAGTGACTTTGGTGAATGCCAAGTGGAAAAAAAGGGAGTGCATATAAAAGGAAGCATGTTGGCATTGTGAAGGGAGATATTCATCCATTATTGTGGACATGTGTGAATTTGGACAACCATGGAAGCATGGAGACGACTATGGAATAAGAGCTTATAAGGTTACCTAGAAGACTCGTGAGATCAATGAAACTCCTAATATATATAGGACTCTAGAGCATTCTTGTCTAGTCGAGTAAGGAACCCTAGAGAGTGGTCACACCACCCAATGTACTAGAGGTGTAGAGAAAGGAGTGAAGCTCTAGGGTGCAAGCTAATGGGGAATGTTAGAATGTTGGTTGGAGGCTACCGATTTTGGTACCATGGTTGTGTGAGGGCCTAGAAGGGTGTTATATTTCTGTAATCTATGAGATTTTGAGAATAAACATAGATGACAACATCAAAACCACTTTGGAAGCTGGGATCTAGCCCTGCCAACTTCAGAGAGGGATCTCTCTATAAACTTTAACTTTGTTTTTAATGAGTTTTAGGCTAGTTATGAATGTACTTGATTGTTTGTTTGATTTTTATTGTTTGGTTGATTAAATGGATATATCCCCAATGGGCTATGGATTCAAAAATATAATTGGTTTTGCATCAATATTTGAAAGAGTTAGCATAGGGAAAGCTATGTTGCATTCATTGGATATTTTAAGATTTTAAGTGAATCATGAAAGTGGAAGAAATGTGGAATTTAGTAAATATTGAAAAGAAATTAAGTATTCTTCAATCTGACTTCAGTGGAAAACATGTAAATTGAAAACAACCAGAATAAGGTGATCTAATTAACATATCCTATTCATCACAGTTTCTATTATACAATTAAGGTTTTTCAGATTTAGAGAGAAAGGAAAAAACAATGAAATAACACAGTTACAGAAGAAAAACATCACCACTCAATACACCTCATGAATCTTGTAATAATTCCTTGTATTATTGATGCTCCAACAAACTTGAAAATTACAATGCTCAGTAGGAAAAATATATATTCAATAATCAACCCATAATACTTAGAACAACAAAGTATTTATACTAATTTTACAAAAAGGATTACATCAACGTTGTCTCAACCGATAGTGTATTATTAGCGAAAAATTCAACAATAAACTCTAACTGTTACAAAATAATAGGCTAGGTGGATATGATCTGGAATGTTGGCACTGCTTTGGAGGAAACAATTGCCGAATGGACCTATTTTTGGGCTGCACTAGCTGGTGTGTTGGTTGATGCGATGGATGAAGCTGATTGTTCTCAATTACTGTCTAATCTTGTAATTCACATAGTTTATCCCATCGATCTTCATCTGGGATAATCAATTTGATTACCTTTCGGTAAATCTCATCGACTTCAATATATCTAGAAAAAGTGGGATTTACCACGAAGATGTGATTTACCTCATGTTGGATGAAAAATTCATTACTCATTGCTTCCAAAAATGCTGTACCTGTCATACTTCCTTTGATGCTCGAGAATTTGGTGTTTCCCCTCGCAATTTCCTTTAATTTCTTCACATAGACTTCATGAGTTATCAACTTATCCTTAATAATAGACAAAGAAGGAAAACCCTTATGTGTTAAAGGCTCTATCTTGTTTAAAAACCTGTTGACTACTATCTCCAAGATGTGGCACTTTTCTTCCAGCTAAACAACCAGATTCTTCTTGGTAAGAATCCTCTTCACTTATTCTTGGTTCAGCTGTATTGCTTAGAATTCTCATGGCTGGATGTAGAAACATTTCAATGAATTGTTTGTATGAATATTCTTTTTGCTCTTTC
This sequence comes from Pinus albicaulis, assembly GCA_034641835.2. Taxonomy (NCBI): domain Eukaryota; kingdom Viridiplantae; phylum Streptophyta; class Pinopsida; order Pinales; family Pinaceae; genus Pinus; species Pinus albicaulis. Next base: position 1,354,700,515 of record CM076574.1, read on the forward strand.
ATTACCAATGTTGTATAGAAGATGAATGATTGTTGATTTCCATCTTCATCCAGTTTCTGCATAGAAAAATTAAACCTATATGTCTTATATAACACACAAATGTACACTAAAATAGAGGAGTATTTGAACACTTCCTCTGTCTGAAATTTAACAAACTGATCATGAATGTTGTTTGCTAGGAATTGACTGAAATTGAAGATGAAGGATGGTTTAGAGTTTGTGGAAAACATGGAGAGGAAACCTATAATGGGTTCATCTATCCACTGATCATAATAGTAGCCAAGGAGGTATGCAATGAATATTATAATTTTCTTTGCTTTGTCAAGGAAAATGGAGGAAGGGTATGAAGGGTTTTTATTTGGTAGATAAGTGTCTTCAGGTAGGAAAATGTCAAAGGTTTTAACTCTTTTGGAAAAATCGAGCTTCTGGTATAACTCATTGAGGGATTCTAGGGAGAAAGGGGTGCTATTTTCCATAAAGGGGGCTTGCATCATCTGATCAATTGATTGTGTAGTGATGGTGACAAGGATTTCACCTGTGGGGGAAATGATGGCTCTTTGACTGGGGATATAGTAGGTTTGACACCATCAGATAAACTCAGTGGCACTGTAAGTATGGGGGAATATATAATGAGGCAAATTGGACTCCAAGAGTCTGATATCATCATATTTCTCTATATACTTATCTTATAACCAACAGTACATCTAAAACAATTCAAATTCAAACAAAGTTTCATTGATTTTGTAATCTCTGTTAGCTAGGGGGACATGATCTAAATCTATGGGAGGGTGGATCAAGGGATTAAATGGTTCCTCCTAGTTTTTATTTTTATGAGGCATTTTCAATTTTTTCAGAGGAATTCAAAAGGAATTGCCTTGGGATGGAACAGGTTTATCAGAAATGTGCAGAGCTCTGGAATTGGTTGAAGGAGGTGAGGTAGACACAGTTTCTTTGGTCAGAGAAAAATTAATGAGTCGAACTACCACTCTGTAAACCTATTAAACAATATAATTTGCAGATAATTGAGCACAGTAAGGTCAAAATGGTTAAATTGCATGATTTTATAAGAAAATGTGATTTTCCGTTGAAAATGGCATGGATTTGTTAATTTAACGGTCATTAGTTTTAATTAAATGCGCCTAACGGATAAATTACCACAAAAATGGATTTATTGGTAATAGATAGATGAGGTGGTGTGATGGGACTGGCGGATGTAACAGACAGAAAAGCAGTTTTTGTGTTGCGGGGAATGGTAGTTTTTTTTTTTTTTGGGGGGGGGGGGGGGGGGGGGGGGTATCGAGCAATATGTATGGTTTGAGAGGACGAGGGTGCGAACAGAGGAGATACTGCCACATGGTCGTGGGCCCAAACACATATTTTTTCAGACCCTCCACCTCGGTGTCAAAGTTAGGATGGAGAGGGGGGATAAAGGTTGATGTGGGTTGTATATCTGGAGGTGGGTGAAATGGATGGAAGACAAATGCGAGGGGTTTAAAAGACAAATAATGTGATGGGTTGTTGGGTAGCAGTACTTTTGATTAAAGTGAAAATTTTAGGATATATAGTAAATGTTTCGATATTTCGTTTATGCACTCAATGTTTGAAAGTTAGGACAAAGAGATTTTATCATATTTCCTTCTTATGTGCCAAAATACATTTTGAAACAAACCTTAGGATAAACCATTTTAATCCTTTTAAAATCTGCAAAGCACTTCTACCTACCATTTAAATTTTTATTCTTTTGCTAGACTAACATTTTCAGGCATTCAGGCTGTTAGGAATCTGTAATTAGCAAGATTGGCAAAGTCCAATCATAGAAACAACATTATTTCAACCACTTTGGGATTCTAGGATCTAGCCCTCCTGAATCCGGAGAGGGATCTCTCCAATAAGTGCAAAGATGGATTTGTCTTTGAAGTTTGGGGTAATGATATTAGGCTAGTTATGAAGTCCAAGGGTTTTGTTTGTTTTTGGATGGTTGAGCATGATTACCGTTTGAGGTGGAAAGTTCAAAATGAAAAAAGTCTCAAAGGTGAGAAGTTGCAAGAAAATAAAATAGTTTTGGCTAAAATATAGATATAACGCTAGTTTTTAGTCCATTGGGCTATGGAGTCATATTGGGGCTTTAATTGAGCAACAACATCAAGAGTGATCCAAGGGGCAAGTCATCTATATCACAAGATTATTGAGATTAAAATGATGGAATGGAAACAATAAAGTGTTGGAGGGGTGGAAACTAATAATAATTTCACAAGGGATTTATAGTCAGTCCAAACAAGAAAAGCCTCTTAAGTAACTGTTTAAAACCAACCAAGAATAGGGCTAACCATAGACTTCTTGGGAAATTTTGTATTAAAGCGGCTTAATTGACAAACAATCCAGTAATCCACATAATTACCTTCAGAAATTATGAAAACACATAAGAGAAAACAAAGTGTAACCTAATATCAGATAAGGTACTTTTAAACCTGGTCTGCTTTCAGTCAACACCAAGGGAAACCTTTAGAATCTGCCTTTGGAGAATAGAAACTAGAAACAGGGCAAACCATCACTTTTCTAGTCTAACTTTAATAAGTGAATGATGAAAATAACTTTCAAGAATAATGTTTAAAGCAAACAGTAGGACGAGGGAACGCCAAAATTCCTAACTACTTAAACTGTATTGAATCATTCTTAAATAAACAAATTGGAGGAAAACATTGAGATAAAGCTTATCAGTTAGAGAAGGGTACTGGTAAACAGTAAATCCTAACTCTATAAATGTTGTTCTTTATCAGAGAATAGTGAACAATATGACATACATAGGAGGAAAAACAATAACAAAGAAAGAGGCACTTCACCAGTGATATAGACCAGGATCCCAAGAAACAACTTGTTATTGATGTCAAACCAGTTACGGTCTACAGGTCCAATGTTTCAGTTCAACAATCATCTTCACTTTTCATCCTAACTAATCTAATCACAAACAAAGCTTCAAGGGCCAGTGAACACTATTTACAATTAGAAGTTTAAGCTCTAATGTATTTCAAAGTTCTGCAACCAACAGTTTCTCATCTTCTACAGAAGTACTTATAGAAGAATGAGGAGGTGAGATCTGATAAAAGATCTCCCAGGGAAATTAATACAGGGTGATGACTTCTCGGCCTTTGAGGGGATCGATGGAGAAGTTTACAGGTGATCTGTCTGTATTAACTGTTTTACAATTAATATTAAAGCTCGGTGGGAGCTTTTATTGACTTTTGAGGCTCTATGTCATGTTGGAGTAACTTTGCAGATATTTTTTGCATTAATTTCCTTGTAGAAGTAACTCTCTGGCTGTGTTGAGGCGAATATCTAATTTCGAACAATAACTTCGGCCTCTGTTGAATGCTTGTAGCTACAGGTGGCACGGTGGTAGCTGGGAGGAATCAATTCACCTCAGATGTGGTGGTGGAGGCCTTCTGTCTATTGAAAACTTATGATTTTCCTTTAACTGTGTTTTTAATGTGGGGGATTAGGCTTTTGATAATAAATCTTAGCCGTAATCCCCACAAATCTGTCTTCAAACTTCTATTCTTCCTCATTCTGTCTTCAACACTGATACTCTTTTAATTTTGATTTAAAATCACAGTGTCTTGTTGATGTGCAGGCTGCGCGGGGCTCTTCAAAGCATCAATGCCCATGAAGTATTGACGAAACGTGGAGTAGAGCCCTGTGAATGGTTCTCTTTTATGAATTTAAGGCATGGGAATCGTCATTCCCAGCCTTCGGTCTTTATATAATGGAAAACCCAACAAACACCTGCAAAATACAGAAAATATTATAAAATCATGTGTATTTGGGGAAAAACTGCTTCAGAGGGCGTGGGGAGGAGCGTAGCCATTGGATGGCAGCATCCAACGATGGAGATTTAGCCAAGAGAAGGTTAAAAGGAGAGTAGAGGGAAGTAATAAGTTAGATCTGTCGATCCGCAGAGATCGACGGTTAGGTTTTAATTGGGAGGAGATAAAGCGAAGGGGTCACTTTACAAATAAATGGCGAAAAACTTTAAGAAATATGGTTAAAAACCTTTATCGGAGGAATACATTAATTAAGGATCAAATGGGTTTCGGGATAAATATGAGCCGTCGGATGTGACTAGACCCACAGAGATCAACGACAGATATTAAATCGGGAGATCGACGATAGGGGCGAACAAACAAACACGCCCGATGAAAAAATGCAATGCGATTGAGCGTGGGCCGTTGATCTGAGGATCAGATCAACGGTGGAGAATGAATCAGGGGGATGGCCGATCGGGAGGAACAAACAAATGTATGCGATGGAAAACTCTGATGCGATTGAGCGCGGGCCGTTTGATCGGCTTACGATCAACGACGGGGATTTCTTTTTAAAGCGAACCGGCGAAAAACCCTTTAAAACTTTATAAAACCCAAAGTTTAATATCATACGAAGTCTTTGGCTTTGGGGGAAGGTTTTATACATATATGACCCAATTTCATCGGAAATTTTGATGCGGGTCTTTACAATCAACCCATTGTAGATTTCTTCGATGTGATTGCGCTTCGGGTCTTTTTGATCTAACCATTTTTTATTTGAAAATCATTGCATGGGCGCGTTAGACCAAAACTTTGGAAAAAAGGGTTTTGTGACTTTACAAAGAAAAACATTGATCGGAGATGGTTTATTCGACGGTTTAGCGCCCGATCATGGGCCCACGGGTTACATGAAACGATAATATGATCAAGGGGGTATGCACATGGGCTTAATCGCATCGGAACTTTTTTTTTTTAAAACATGGCAAACAGACTTACGCACATGGATTTTTGCGATGCGATAGGTGCTGAAAAGGGTCAGTGCTTGGTTCCAGCCCCAAAGCATATGGTGGGGAAGTGGTTGGGACTTAGTCCAAGGGGGCTTAAGTCCATAGTAATAAAAAACTTGTTTTTTATGAAATTCTTCAGAGTTTTCAAAGGATTTGGGGGTTTCGATAAGGCTAAAAAGTGAGTTTTTAACCTTGTAAAAAATGATTTTCATGAAGGGAAGAATGGGAATCATGAAAAATAAAGGAGTTTTATGGAGAAAAAGGGGAGAAAAATGAAGGTTAGTTTGAGTGGAGGAAGGGGAAGAATGATGGTTTTGTAGTTGTCTTTCTCTTGGAATCAGCAGAATTTCTGAGTATAGAAAAGGGAACAGTTGTGAAGATTTGGACAGAGGCATGAGGCCTTCAAGAGTCTTCAAGAGCCAACAATTTTTAGCAATAAAATTTGTTTCTTGAAGGCTCCAAAAAATTTTAGCCACCTTTTTCTATAACAAATTTTATAGGTGGCTAACAGTGGCTCCACTTGGGGATGGTGCCTTCTTGAAGGCATCAAGAACTTCAGACTTGCATTCTCTGGGAAGCTGACCTATGCCACATCCATTATGTTCTCTAGGAGGCTGACCTGTGCCTCATCCATTAGGCTGCCCTTCCTTTGTTGGGATGATCTTGCTCTGAAAACATAATAGCAGCCACAAAAACAATGGATCTTTCATCAAAAAGCTTTCTACCTACCCAATCCTACAGATCTAACATTTTTTCTTCATTATAGTGCACTTGGATTGGAAAACCCTTTTCACAACATTTATTCTTTTAAAAGCAGGAACTATAATTTATTTCTACTTCTTATTTCGCCATGGACTCAGTTTAAACAGTTGAGCCCATATGATTCTCTGCCTAATCTACCATCTACTGGGATTAGACTGTCCAACAGGCTTTATTCTCTACATTCTATAACATAAATTTAAAAACAGTCAAGTCAAGATTAAGTTGTTCGACTTGTTGTGATCTATGGCATAAAAGACAAACTGCACATAGACATTTATTTTGTAGAAAATTTAAAACTAAAATGGAAGGCTTAAGATCTAAAAATTCAAAGCACTTCCTTCATCCTTTTATAGCTATGTTTTGACTCTTATTCGAGCTGTTTCTTCCTTGATCTCTGGTTCAAATTTTGAGCATGTTTGAACCTTTAATTTCTATCCTAATCTACCTACTGATAAGCCAAGATTAAATAGTTTGGCAAATCAAATTCACTATCATATCAGCAGTAAATTTAAAACCTAATTAGTCAAGATTAGGCTATTTGAATAACTAGAAGTGTGTGTTTTTAGGAGTGTCATTTGAGCTTGCACACTTTCAGACTTGTTTCTTTTTTGGTATGGGGCTATACCTTTCTTGTTTTCACAATTCGCCCTCTTTTCTTTCTTTTACTGTTTTTGTACTTTTGATTTTTCTAACTTTGAATGCAATGGTGGATGAGATATTTATAATGTAAAAAAGATAAAAAAGATTTCGAAACATAACATGGATCAAGAGAAGTAATGCTTAAGAATCCTGCCATTGACAGGACCCCCAAACAATTCCGCTCCAATCAACTCCTGCAAAAAAAAGGCATTGTTACCAGCAGTTGAATGGATAGAGTAAGGGCCAAGCCATAAGTTGTCAAATTTTCCATGCTTGCCCTTGTCTTGCCTCCTTGAGTCCCACTTTAAAACTTTGTCCCCAATTTTGAAATTGATGGCCTTTGTTCTTTTGTCAAAAAGCTTTTTGATGCTGTTCTGCTTTTGCAATGCTTTGTTATAAACTTCCTCTCTGGTTTGCTAAAGATGAATGGTCTGATTTATTCTTCTGATCATGTCATTATCTTCAGTTTTCAACTCTTGAATCAACTTCATCACTGGAACACCAAGGCTCTTTGGAAAAATTGCATCAGTACCATACACAAGCTGAAAAGGTAACATGCCAATAGATTTATTCAATGTCAATCTGTCAACCCAAAGTGCATGCACAAGCTTTGTGTGCCAGGACTTTTTGTTATCCTCCAATAGTTTCTTGATTATGTTCACCAAACTTTTGTTTTAGGATTCTGCAAGTCCATTACCTTGGGGGTAATAGGCCGTGGAATGCCCCAATGTTATCTGATATATGTGACAGAATTCAACCATCCTCTTTGATCCAAATGTTGTTGCGTTATCAGTGATGATCTTGGTAGGACAACCAAATCTAGAGAGAATGTTAGTCTCAATGAATTTTATAATAACAAAGTCATTGGCTTGCCTACAAGGAATGGCTTCTATCCATTTAGTGAAGTATTATGTGGCAGTAAGAATCCATCTATGCTGGGAAGAAGATGGTGGATGGATTTCTCCTATGAAGTCAAGTCCACACTGTTGAAAAGGGGTTTCAATAGTGATTGGATGCAGAGGTAGGGGTAGTAGTTTTCTTTTGCCTTCAAAAAGTTGACATTTATGACAGGCTATGATTATTTTGTGTATATCAGAAAAAAGAGTAGGCCAATAGAAACCAGCCCTCAAAATTTTGTTGGTTGTTGTCTTCCAGTATAAATGACCTCCACATTCTCCTTCGTGGAACTCGTGCTTAACCTTCTCTGCATCCAACTTAGGCAAACATTTAAGAAATAAACCACTTGCATTTTTCCAATAAAGACATTTATCAATAATGAAATAGTTTACAGCTTTTAACTTTAGGAATATTGCCTTTGTCTTTGTCAAACCAGGAGGTGTATTCAAATTAAGAAAAACATAAATAATATCAGCTTACCAAGGAGAATTCATAAAATGGTCTTCAACAATAGGAGTTGGGAATCCTTCTTGGTCATCCAAAGCATCAATCATATTAATATCAAGAACTTCAAAATTGGATTCAGCCATTAATCTAGCTAGACCTTGGCCTTTGATGAGTTTAGTGGGTTTTATCTCAAAATCGTATTCAAGGATAACATCAATCCACTTACCTCTCTTACCATCTGGGTCCTGTGTTAGAATGTCTTTAACAACTGAATTTGGGACAAAGGCAATGATGTGTGAGTGAAGGATGTACACTCTGAAGTCCTTCAAAGAATTAACCAAAGCAAAAGCTTGCTTCTCCATAATGTTATACTTCAGAGGAGCATCCCTCAATGCCTTACTAAAGAATGCAATAGGCTACTCTTGTCCTTGTGGATTTTTCTGTAAAAGGATAGTAGCTATGGTATGTTCTGATGCAAATGAAAAAATATAAAAATCTTTTGAAAAATCAGGACTTATAAGAACCGGCGTTTTGGTTAACGCTTGTTTCACTAGCTCAAAATACTTCTTTGCTTTCAAGGTCCATTTTAACCCTTGCTCCTTCTTCAACATGTTTGTGATATTTCTAAGGAGCTCAACCAAGTTGGGGATGAACCTTCTCAAAAATTTAATCTTTCCAATGAAAGATTGCAACTCTTTGATGTTTCGAAGATGAGAGATTTGCAATATGGCCTCAATCCTATTTGGATCTATCTTAATACCCTCTTCAGAAATAATGTGCCCAAGAAGTTTACCTTCTTGGAGACCGAATAATGTCTTCTTAGGGTTTAAAGATACCCCAAACTTTCTGCATTTCTCGAAAAATCTTATTAAATGTTCTAAGTGCTCTTCATCTGTTTTTGAAAACACAGTGACATCATCAAGGTATATAATGATGAAGTAGCCCAGTTCTTCCGAGAATGCTATGTCCATGGCTCTTTGAAAAGTTTCTCCAGCATTCATTAGACCGAAGGGAATTTTCACATACATGAAAGTGCCCCAAGGTGTAGTAAACGTTGTCTTTACTTGATCATCAGGGTGGACTAAAATTTGGTTGTACCCTGAATAGCCATCCAGCAAAGAAATTATTTTAGACCCTACCACCCTTTGTAAAATATGATCCATCTTAGGTATAAGGTAGTTGTCCTTTAATGAAGCTTTGTTTAAGTCTCTAAAGTCTATACAAAGCCTGATTTCTCCAGTTCTCTTCCTAACTGACACCAGATTAGACACCCACTCAGAATATCTAATAGGGACAATAATACCAGCCTCATACATTTTTCTAATCTCCTTCTCAACCAAAGGCAACTGAACATGGTTTATTCTACACGGTTTCTGTTTGAATGGTCTTTGGTTTTCTTTAAGAGGGATTTTGTGTTGTATTATTTCAGTGTCATAGGATTTAAGATCTTCGTAACTCCACGCAAAAACATCAGAAAAATCTTTAAACAACTCTATGTATTTGAGTTTAATGTGAGCTGGTAAAGTCTTAGACAGTTTAATCATCTTCGATTTGAGCTCACTGCCTATATTGCACTCCTCCACTTCAGTCTCTACAGGTTCAAGTTTTGGCTTCTTGGCCACATCGTTAAAATCAAACAACTCCTCTAAAGGTGCTAGACCATTTGGAAAACTTTCATCATTAGACTGCATGGTTTCGAACTCCTCTGTTTCAAACTTTGCATTCATTTCTATTTCGTTTTCAAATTTTCTAGATAACAGGTTTATATTAGCAAGTTCAGGAGACCTTTCTTCTTCAACAATAAAATTTTCTTCAATAGGGCAGTTGGTTTCATAATCTGAATCCGACCTTGGTAGTTCGAATTCGTTTTTGAACTGCGTGAAGTCTTCTATTTGTTTGTCCCTGTCAAACACCTACCAATATTTTTCGTTATCAAGAACGACTAGTCTAAATTTTATCTGAGTTGTGCAGTCTTTGGTTTCATATGGCGTTAAGCATGTTCTAGCTGCATGTGAGCCGCAATATTTATTTTTCTTGGGAAAAAAATTAATTTGGACTCCTTGAAAGTTTTTAAAAGGTCCATGACATCGTTTCGGTAGGCCCTAAGTCTGGGATGATTTGCGTTATACTCCCCATTGACTTGCCTAATGACTAACTCTGAATCCCCATACACATTGATTCTCTTGGCTCCTAATTTCTTCAACAATCGTAAGCTTAAAAGAAGAGATTCATATTCAGCGATGTTATTCGAACACTGGAAGTTTAATCTACAGGATAGACTTTCTGTGTGGTTGCTTTCAGTGTTGCAAATCCAAACCCCTGCACCAGCATTGTTCCTAGTGCAAGATCCGTCAAAATACATACTCCATAGAGGACTGTTTTCGGTTTCGTCTGTTTGGTTACCGACCTCTTCAATTTCTGTGCTTTCTAATTGTTCATGATTAGCGGAACTTAATTGAATTTGTTTTGACTCTTCAGGTTTTTCGTGAAGCGGAGGAACGTTTTCTCGAGTGTCAAGGTTTAAAAACAAAGGATGCACGACTTGTATTTCAAAACCCATATTTGGTTTGCTGTTGTTTAAAGGTTCAACAAACTGTTTTGACAGTTCTATGGTATTTACCTCCTCCTCTCTATCGGCCGTTAACTCTGTTAAAGTTACTTGTTCATCCAATGTTTCTTCATTAAAAAGGATAAATGAATCAAGGCCTGTGTTTACAGAGTATAAAGGGGAGTTTTGTGGTCTGTTTTGACTTGTAACTATGTATTGCATATGGGATTCCCTGTACAGTCTTCTAGCCTGATTGAAAACAGGGATAGTCACATAGGTCATGTCCATTTGCATAGTCCCTTGTAACTTAGCCCCCCACAATCTTGATAACAACATTCCATACTTGGGGGGAACATCAGCCACAACAATATCCATGACTAAACATTTGGTTGGAATCTGGGCTAAGTTAACACAGAGGTCTTTGATTAATCCTAAACATTTTACCCTTCTTGAGTCAAAGGAGTAAAGATCTTTATAAGGTCTGGTGATTTCTAGACCTAGGCTCTCCATTACAGCTTTTGGCATTAAATTATGAGAAGCTCCCGAGTCATGCATAGCGTTGTGAAAAATTTTGTCATGAACGTTTAAACTCACATAAAAGGGAGTAACAGGTCCCTCTTGATACATACCTTCAATATTTGGACCAAAAATAAGCTCTGGCTGGTCATCATTAAGATTGACTGTATCCTCATTTTCCTCTATTTTTAAAGCCTTCAAAATTTGGGTCCTATATACATGCTGGGCAGCTAGCTCAGTCAAAGGAATAGAGATTTTGATCTTTGAAATTTCCTACTCCAGGCTGAAAGGAATTTGTCTCTTTAAAGCGCTGGTCTCAGCCTTATTAGTTGTCACTTTATCAGCAATATCAACTTGTTGATTTGTCCTATTTACATTTGACGAAATGGTTTTAACAGGGGCACTAGCTGAGATGTTAGTGCTGCTAATGTCCGCACTCTTTTTTTCATTGTTTTGAGTGCCTTTCTCTTTACCATTATTAGAATTTACATCCCCTATTTTGTTCTTTTGTTTGACAACTTTAAGCTTGGTTGCAGAGTCGTTTTGTAAAGGTTTGTTAGAGGTTTTGTTGTTGGGGGTTTGTTGACTGGTTTTGCTTCTAAGGTCATATTCTCTTTGAGGCTCTATGATGACATTTTCCATGTCTTGATAATAGTTTTCATCATCATCTCTTTTGTCATCATAAGGTGTATAAAGACCTTGTCCTCTATCATAATGAACCTTGAAGTCATCATTATCTACCCCAAACATGTTGATATCATCTTCCTCTGATATATCATCCATTTCTTCAACCTCACTTACATAGTTTTGATGAAAGGGAGGAGTGATTTGTTGATCATCTTCCCTAGGTCTGTTTGGAGGTTGATTCCTTCTAAAATTCTGGTTTCTATTTTGAGGAGTAGTTTGATTTTGGCTTGCTTGTGCTCTCTTAATTATGCTCATCTCTTTCATCATCTCTTCCATCATTTTCTCCATTTTTGAATTGGAAGTAGAGGGTGTAGACTCCTCTCTAAAGGAAACTCTCTTTTTGTTTTTCATTCTTGCTCTCTTTTCCATTAAGTTGACCTCAATAGAAAGAGCGGATCTTTGCATATCTTCAAGAGTTGAAAAATCTCTCTCTCTCAGCTGATAGGCCATATCAGGGTAAAACCCTTCAGGAAACTTGTTTAAAGCTGAGCCTTGTGGAGGTTTTAGTTATGAGGAAAGTGCATTATACACACTGTTAAATCTAGTGAAATAAGCTTGTACACTTTCCCCAGTGTTTCTATGGAGGTTCTTGTAATCAGAAAGGACTTGGAGAGGATTCTTCTTTACTCCCCATTTGTTTAAGAAAGTTTGATGGAAGGCTTGGACATCATTAATACTATGGGGGATTAAAGATTTGAACCATTTTCTTACTTCCCCCCCTAAAATTTGGGCAAAAAATCTAAGTTTGATAGAATCATCATCAATTTCATTTCTGTCAAAGTAGTCATTCATCTTATCCACATGTTGTGATGCAGTTGTAGCATTGCTAGCATCATAAAATGGAATTTTGGATTGATAGTCCTGTGGGAGGTTGACTAATGGTACATGAAGGACTAAGGGAGCATACCATGTTGCCATGATATGTGGTGGAGGTGGGTTTACAAGCGGTGGATTACCAAAAGGGAAACTGGGCTGAAGTGGAGTGGTTTGGACAGTGAATGAAGGAGGAAGGGATGTGGATGTAACGACAGTAGATTGCTGAGCTGATCTTGGATAAGAAATACCTAAATTGTGAAGGAAGTGTAAATCAGGTGGTGTTGTTTCTCTACTACCAGGATGTTCACTTGCTTCCGGGGATGAAAGTGAAGACTCAGAGTCTATCTGAATTATATCATCAAGTGACCTAGTTCTAAATGGATTTTCTAAGTCAACTTGTGATTGGTGTAGAGCTGAAATATTTTTGGGAACTGAATTATCTCTCAAGGGTGATCTGAAAACAGTTGAAGATTTTATCTTAGGAGACTTCCTAAGGATACTTTCTGGGTCATCAACTATCTCAGGTGGGTGAGGGTCAGGATGGGCTCTAGTGTGAATCTTTCTAAGAGCCACTATGCTGTATTTTTAGACCCAACTAAACAAGAAAAGCTCAGCTAGATATGACAGTATTTAAGAGGTTGACTAATTTGTTTACACAAATTTTAATCCTACAGTCCTCTAACTGAGTTGAATGATATTACAATGATAAGGGTTCTTCCCAGTGGAGTCTTAAGGTCTGTTCAAGATCGTGGAGTCACCAAGTGGAATTTTTTAGCTCTCTTCAAAGGTAAAAGGTTTTATGGTCCACTACCATATTTATTGAATACCAATTTGAAATATTTTTGGTGTTTTCTGAGTTATTTTTAAATTGTGGTTTCTAAGAATATCCTAGCTCCGTTTCAAAACTTAGCTATGGTTATGAGACAAAGACAATTCACTCTTATGGCTAAGCCAGCTGATTTTCAAGGTTTAGATAAAGACTTATGAGAATCCTGGGTTTTACCTAGTTTGTCAGTGATCCAAAAAAGTTGTATCATGATTACCATTCCTTGGTAGTGCTTGAAAAGGTTGCTTTCTACTCACAAGTTTTATGAAGTTTTTAAGGGAACCTAAGGTGAAAATGATTCTGGGTTCAATTCCTAGTGGAGTCGCCAGAAATTTTAGTTGCCGGTGGCTCAGCTGGTTAATATAGCAAATGTTATTGAACCAAATCCCTGATATCCTATGGTTACCCTCGAATGAAAATGTTTCTGGGTTTCGTCCCCAGTGGAGTCGCCATAAATGTTAGGAATCTGTAATTAGCAAGATTGGCAAAGTCCAATCACAGAAACACCATTATTTCAACCACTTTGGGATTCTAGGATCTAGCCCTCCTGAATCCGGAGAGGGATCTCTCCAATAAGTGCAAAGATGGATTTTTCTTTGAAGTTTTGGGTAATGATATTAGGCTAGTTATGAAGGCCAAGGGTTTTTTTTGTTTTTGGATGGTTGAGCATGATTACCGTTTGAGGTGGAAAGTTCAAAATGAAAAAAGTCTCAAAGGTGAGAAGTTGCAAGAAAATAAAACAGTTTTGGCTAAAATATAGATATAACGTTGGTTTTTAGTCCATTGGGCTATGGACTCATATCAGGGCTTTAATTGAGCAACAACATCAAGAGTGATCCAAGGGGCAAGTCATCTATATCACAAGATTATTGAGATTAAAATGATGGAATGGAAACAATAAAGTGTTGGAGGGGTGGAAACTGATAATAATTTCACAAAGGATTTATAGTCAGTCCAAATAAGAAAATCCTCTTAAGTAACTGTTTAAAACCAACCAAGAACAGGGCGAACCATAAACTTCTTGGGCAAGTTTGTATTAAAGCAGCTTAATTGACAAACAATCCAGTAATCCACATAATTACTTTCAGAAAGTATGAAAACATATAAGAGAAACAAAGTGTAACCTAAGATTAGATAAGTTACTTTTAAACCTAGTCTACTTTCAGTCAACACCAAGGGAAACCTTCAAAATCTGCCTTTGGAGAATAGGAACTAGAAACAGGGCACACCATCACTTTTCTAGTCTAACTTTAATAAGCAAATGATGAAAATAACTTTCAAGAATAATGTTTAAAGAAAACAGCAGGACGAGGGAACGCCAACATTCCTAACTTATTAAACTATATTGAATCATTCTTAAATAAACAAATCGGAGGAAAACATTAAGATAAAGCTTATCAGTTAGAGAAGGGTACTGGTAAACAGTAAATCCTAACTCTATAAATGTTGTTCTTTATCAGAGAAAAGTGAGCAATATGACATACATAGAAGGAAAAACAATAACAAAGAAAGGGGCACTTCACCAGTGATATAGACCAGGATCCCAAGAAACAGCTTGTTATTGATGTCAAACCAGTTACAGTCTTCAAGTCCAATGTTTCAGTTCAGAAATCATCTTCACTATTCAGCCTAACTAATCTATCACAAGCAGAGCTCCAAGGGCCAGTGAACACTATTTACAATCAGAAGTTTAAGCTCAAATGTATTTCAAAGTTCTGCAACCAACAATTTCTCATCTTCTATAGAAGTATTTATAGAAGAATGAGGAGGTGAGATCTAATAAAAGATCTCCGAGGGAAATTAATACAGGGTGATGACTTCTCGGCCTTTGAGGGGCTCGATGGAGAAGTTTACAGGTGATCTATCTGTATTAACTATTTTACAATTAAGATTAAAGCTCGGTGGGAGCTTTTATTGACTTTTGAGGCTCTGTGTCATGTTGGAGTAACTCTGCAGATATTTTTTGCATTAAGTTCCTTAAAGAAGTAACTCTCTGGCTGCGTTGAGGCGAATATCTAATTTCGAACAATAACTTCGGCTTCTGTTGAATGCCTGTAGCTACAGGTGGCACTGTGGTAGTTGGGAGGAATCAATTCGCCTCAGATGTGGTGGTGGAGGCCTTCTATCTATTGAACACTTATGATTTTCCTTTAACTGTGTTTTTAATGTGGGGGATTAGGCTTTTGATAGTCAATCTCAGCCGTAATCCCTGCAAATCTGTCTTCAAACTTCTGTTCTGCCGCGTTCTGTCTTCAACACTGATACTCTTTTAATTGTCATTTAAAATCATAGTGTCTTGTTGATGTGCAGGCTGCACGGGGCTCTTCAAAGCATCAATGCCCATGAAGTATTGACGAAACGTAGAGTAGAGCCCCATGAATGGTTCTCTTTTATGAATTTAAGGCATGGGAATCGTCATTCTCGGCCTTTGGCCTTTATATAATGGAAAACCCATCAAACACCTGCAAAATACAGAAAATATTATAAAATCCAGTGTATTTGGGGAAAAACTGCTTCAGAGGGCGTGGGGAGGAGTGTAGCCGTTGGATGGCAGCATCCAACGATGGATATTTAGCCAAGAGAAGGTTAAAAGGAGAGCATAGGGAAGTAATAAGTTAGATTCGTCGATCCACAGAGATCGACGGTCAGGTTTTAATTGGGAGGAGATAAAGCGAAGGGGTCACTTTACAAAGAAATGGCGAAAAACTTTAAGAAGTAAGGTTAAAAACCTTTATCAGAGGAAGACATGAATTAAGGATCAAATGGGTTTTGGGATAAATATGAGCCGTAGGATGCGACTAGACCCACAGATATCGACGACAGATATTAAATCAGGAGATCGGCGATCAGGGTGAACAAACAAACGCGCATGATGAAAAAATGCGATGCGATTGGGTGTGGGCCGTTGATCTGAGGATCAGATCAACGATGGAGAATGAATCAGGGGGATGGCCGATCATGAGGAACAAACAAATGTATGCGATGGAAAACTCCGATGCGATTGACCGCAGGCCGTTTGATCGGCTTACGATCAACGACAGGTATTTCTTTTTAAAGCGAACCAGCGAAAAACCCTTTAAAACTTTATAAAACCCAAAGTTTAATATTATACGAAGTCTTTGGCTTTGGGGGCGGGTTTTATACATATATGACGCAATCGCATTGGAAAGTTTGATGTGGTTCTTTACAATCAACCCATTGTAGATTTCTCCGATGCGATTGTGCTTCAGGTCTTTTTGATCTAACCATTTTTTATTTGAAAATCATTGCATGGGCGCGTTAGACCAAAACTTTGGAAAAAATGGTTTTGTGGCTTTACAAAGAAAAAAATTGATCGGAGATGGTTTATTCGACGGTTTAGCAACCGATTGCGGGCCCACGGGTTAAATGAAACGATAATACGACCGGGGGGGTATGCACATGGGCTTAATCGCATCGGAACTTTTTTGTTTTAAAACATGGCAAACAGACTTACGCACTTGGATTTTTTCGATGCGATAGGCGCTGAAAAGGGTCAGTTCCTGGTTCCAGCCCCAAAGCGTATGGTGGGGAAGTGGTTGGGACTTAGCCCAAGGGGGCTTAAGTCCATAGTAATAAAAAACTTGTTTTTTATGAAATTCTTCAGAGTTTTCAAAGGATTTGGGGGTTTCAGTAAGGCTAAAAAGTGAGTTTTTAACCTTGTAAAAATGATTTTCATGAAGGGAAGAATAGGAATCATGAAAAATAAAGGAGTTTTATGGAGAAAAAGGGGAGAAAAATTAAGGTTAGTTTGAATGGAGGAAGGGGAAGAATGATGGTTTTGCAGCTTTTTTTCTCTTGGAATCAGCAGAATTTCTGAGTATAGAAAAGGGAACAGTTGTGAAAATTTGGACAGAGGCATGAGGCCTTCAAGAGTCTTCAAGAGCCAACACTTTTTAGCAATAAATTTTTTTCCTTGAAGGCTCCAAAAATTTTTAGCCACCTTTTTCTATAACAAATTTTATAGGTGGCTAACACAGGCATTCAGGCCATAGCTTCAGTCATCTACATCAACGCAGTTTCTATAGCAGATATTGTGCAGTGTTGCTGGGTGTTGCTGGGGAAGTTTCCACACACCGTCCGGAGCTAGTTTTCCAGTGGAGGGAGGTTCATCATTTGGGAGATCAGAAAAGGGGGTTTATGAGAATATCCCACCATATTTGGCATCAGGCCAACCACATTCCATTATTGGTAGCGCAGTCCCTTCAGTAGACAACCTTATTTAGAGAGAGGATTTGCTGTGAGGGATTGACAGTCACTTGGAGGGGAAGTCGTGGGTGAAAGGATCAGCCTTTCACTTCAAATTTTCATTGGAGGAGGGTTCCTCATTTTTTGCAGCCATTTCAGCCTTCTCCATGTCTTTCCAGCTTTTTAGTTGCAGCTACTACTACAACTCTAGCATTTTTGTATTATAGTATTTTTGCATAGATTTCAGCCAATCCTTTTAGAGGATTGATGTTATGTATTTTTAGGGGTTGAGAGCTTGCCCCCCCTTACTTATTTGAGCCCACATTGTTATATCTTTGTATTTTTATCATTTATGCAGCATTTCCTCTCTAAAACTACACATCCATGGCCTAGGGCTTTCTTATGCAGCAGTGTATTCTCATATTTGCATGTACAGGTTTCTTGAGGCTTCTAGTGCCTTGATTGAGTGATCATTCCCTCAAGGATTTGTATTCTTATTTGCTGCTATGTCTTAATATGATGGCCATTGGATTCTCCAACATTTCATGTGTATATGAATCACTGCTATTTTCCATTTGATGTATTTGTTATTGTTGTAGCTGCAATGTTGGGAGATTCCCAATCTTGTTGTTTTTCCCTCTTGGGGATATTGTCCCTTGAAAACACTTTATAGACAGAGTCTGCTAGTGGGCTAGGTAGCCTCTGAAGCTCATACTTTGTTCAAAGGTGACAAATATAGTAAATTCCCCTTCAGTCTATCTCTGGAATAGATTTGCTTGTCAATTGACAATGTTTCTGAAAAAGGAACATTACAGTGGTATCAGAGCATTGAAATTGGCATAGCCTGTGAGTTCGATTTTAGAGGAGAATAAAGAAGAAGATGAGCCTGATCTCATCTATTTTTGGAATAAATATGAGCCTCCCCGAGGAGGAGGAGAAGAAAAGGGGAGAAGAGGAAGGTCCATGCACTTCCTATTCTCTTGAAGACCAGCATGGGAGATGCTTGGATTTTCAGATCTTAAGCAAGTACCTGGGTGACTATAAACCCCATTCTGTAGCATTCAGGGGATCTACAGTGTTCCCACAGTCTATTCAGTAGATGGAGGAGAAAATGCCCTGTGAAAAAGGAGAAATCAGAGGCAATAGGCTTCTATTGTCTACATTTGATGGGGTTACTTCAACTAGAGCTTGGGTGAATAAGCTGGAGGCATTTTTATTGCTGTATCCAGTGGTAGAAAGGGAATCAGTGGATATTACAGCACTGCACTTAGAGGAGCAGCCTTCAACATCCATGGATGGGGTAGCCATTGCATGGGAGGTAGAATCATTTTCAGCCACACAAAGTCATCCCAAGACCCACCAAGGTATGAGAAAATTTCCACATTTTACTTCAGCAATTAATCTTAAGGATGGTGGAATTGCACATGAAGAGTTCCAAGGATCAAATCACATGGCCACTTTAGGGCCTCATGATTGCACTGCACTGTGTAAAGGGTTCAAGGAGAAGATGAGCCCTCATCCTCACACACCTTTGATGAGTTGCATTCAACCTTTAAGGTGGGAGTGTGAAATTTTGGAGGATGAAGTGAACCATGACACCTCCATGGAGAATCATGAAACAAATTGTGAACCGGAGGAAGAGATAGCCGTTACACCATTGAAGGGATTAGCAGTGCTGTTGAACATAGGTGGAAAGGAGACATCACCTCCATCACATTTGGATCCTCATGGTTCCAACATAGTCATGGGAGATAGGCATTTCTTAAGGGGTCTCCAAAGAGTTTCATTTCAAACTCTCATGAAATGCAAAAAGCAAGACTTGGTTTGGGAGAATGGTAGCCCTCAAGGGGGGAGTACCAAAGAAGAGAAGAAGTGGCAGGGTGTTTAAATCATTGGGAAGCAAGGAGAAGGGATACATATTTCCAATATGACATATATATCAGTCATGATACCTTAATCACATGATTCATATGATGTGAGCATGAGGAGGCAGCAAGCACTTGAGTTGCTTGGGATTGATGGGCAAGAGCACAAGCAGATTTTCTCTCATATGATTGATGGTGTTGCAGGAGTAGAGGAGGGAAATCTCATAGTGCAAGGGGATGAATCCTTATTTGGGATTGATTTCGAGGCATTTCCCTCTTGGGAGAAGCTTCATATTTGCAACAACATCACCATAGTTGTTCTTGACAAGGAGCATGTCAAGGAACAAAGATTGGCACGAGCAAGAGCCCTTTTGTATGAGCTCATAGTGCTGGAATTTGGGAGTAAAGTTACATGCAAGGATCCATCTATCATCTTAATTCCAGCCATTGGTAAGAGTCTTATGTCTACATTTTCTGATTTACATACTCTTATCATTTTATTGCAGTGCATGGGCCCTCCAAAGGATAGATTTTTCATGTTGCTCCATGAGCAAAATTGGGCCATACTATGTGATGGAGACAGCCATATTTTATATGGCCTTGGGAAAGTGTTACCTTCCATGTATGTTCAGCATTTATGTTCAGCCATTTACCATGCATTATTAGATGTAATAACATACATTGTTATTCATGAGACGAGAAACAACTTGCCATATCATTTCTCAAAGTAGCAGTTTCGGAAACTGCGCTGTGACCACTTGGGAGACTATTGGTACATCTTTTCACAACATGAAACCTTCAGTACTTGCCTCATTTTATTTTTGAGTATGGTATCCTTGGCTGATATTGCTGTTATCTTAATGGAGGACATGATCAGAGGAGAGACACATGGGATGAATGTGTCCTTGATGAGGAAGGACTCCCATATTTTCTGCAGTAAATGTTCTAAGAGGAACATGAGAGGAGGCATGGCTATAGCCACATATTTGCTTACTTATGGGGTGATCCATGGGCTTGGTAATGTTATCCATCCATTGTATGTGTATGGGCAGGTATTTGACCTTATGTTTCTGATTCACTCATCTATTTACTATTTAGTAGTAGATGTGATATTTGTTGTACAATACTTGTCATGTTATTTTCTGCAGCTACAGTGGATGAGGTTGCATTGTGACCCTATGAGGCATTTTTTTCATTTTTTTGCACATGGTATAACCCACAGAAAACATGTCATGGGAGAATTCTATAGTGATATTTTCCTATTCATCATATATGACATGTCTTGGGCCAGCCGGATTATCATTGATGGAGGAGAGATCCTTGGGGGATTACTCTTCATTTTTCCATTTGAGGGCAAAAAAATTGCAGCTCATGATCAATACATACTCTGCACCTATCATAAGTGTAGAGGAGGATAGCAAGGGGTAGGCTATAAATATTTCCATGATCATATTTCAACCCACCTTCATTTCTGGAGCTCAAGGTGGAGGGAGATTTTCCATGAGTTTCCTTGTTGGGAGGCAACTTATTATTTTTTTCATGATTGATGGCTTGAGGATGGGAGATTCATATAGGGATGATAAATCGCATCATATATCAGACCTCATGCCTCAAGGAGGCCCTTAGAAAAATCTTATTTCCTTAATGGATAGTTGTTTCTACATGATAGCTATTTGGGAATGTTCACCCAAAGGCTAGATTGCATATGTTGGAGGGATAGTTTGAAGACTTGATTGTTGATATGGCATCATTTTCTTGAGGAGATCATCACATAAGGGTGCTACAGGAGGAAGGGCAGGAAGAAACTCAGTCCATCCTTGAAATTTCTTGAGGGCAAGCAATATTTTGAGAGGGGAGGACTGTAATGTTCCAAATTTTTATGCAACATTAAATTTTGTTAATTTTATGTGAGAGATGAATAAAATGGGTAGGAGACCCATTATTTGCATGATTAGAGAATAAAAATCCTCTAAGTATGAAAGAGGATCATGTTTGGAGCTGGATTTCACACCTCCATGTGTGAAAGGAGGTTTTTGCATAAAGGCTAGGCCAAGGTGGACCAAGTCAAACTGCGTTGGCATGAGTTGGAAAGCACAAAGTGGCACAACATAGAAAGGAAGCTTCTAGAGGAAGGGAAACCCTAATTCGAAGTAGGGTCCATGGAGGGAGGCTCACTTATTTAAAAGAGGAGCAAGGCAGCCATTGAGATTATCTTTGATCATTTTACATTTTGAGTCTTGAAGACTTGTTGCTGCCTCTTGCTGTTCAGCAGAGCTGCAGTGCCTTCGGGCACGAGGGAGTCTTGTTTAGGAATTCATCTCTTTCTTGAGTAGCTCTTGAAGGATTGCACTCTATTCCCCATATTCAGGCATTCAGGCCAGAGCTTTAGTCATCTACATCAGCGCAGTTTCTATAGAAGATATTGTGCAGTGTTGCTGGGTGTTGCTGGGGAAGTTTCCACACACCATATGGAGTTAGTTTTCTAGTGGAGGGAGGTTCCATCCTTTGGGAGATAAAAAAAGGGGTTTTATGAGTAGATCTCACCATCTTTGGAATTAGGCCAACCACATTCCATCATTGGCAGCGCAGTCCCTTCAGTAGACAATGTTATTTAGAGAGAGGATTTTCTGTGAGGGATTGACAGTCTCTTTGAGGGGAAGTCTTGCGTGAAAGGATCAGCCTTTCACTTCAAATTTTCATTGGAGGAGGGTTATTCATTTGTTGCAGCCATTTCATCCTTCTCCATGTCTTTCCAGCTTTTGAGTTGCAGCTGCTACTGCAACTCTGGCATTTTTGTATTATAGTATTTTTGCATAGATTTCAGCCAATCCTTTTAGAGGATTGATGTTATGTATTTTCATGGGTTGAGAGATTGATCCCCCTTCTTTATTTGAGCCCACATTGTTTTATCTTTTTATTTTCATCATTTATGCAACAGTTCCTCTCTATGGCCTAGGGCTTTCTTATGCAGTAGTGTATTCTCATATTTGCATGTAGAGGTTTCTTGAGGCTTCTAGTGCCTTGCTTGAGTGATCATTCCCTCAAGGATTTGTATTATTATTTGCTACTATGTCTTAATATGATGGCCATTAGATTCTCCGGCATTTCATGTGTATATGAATAACTGCTATTTTCCATTTGATGTATATGTTATTGTTGTAGCCGCAATGTTGGGAGATTCCCAATCTTGTTGTTTTTCTCTCTTGGGGATATTGTCCCTTGACAACACTCTATAGACAGAGTCTGCTAGTGGGCCAGGTAGCCTCTGGAGCTCATCCTTTGTTCAAAGGTGACAAATCCAGTAAATTCCCCTTCAATCTATCTCTGGAATAGATTTTCTTGTCAATTGACAATGTTTCTGAAAAAGGAACATTACATAGTGGAGGACATTTATTTTATCACTGGATTATCGAGGTGAGGTTATCCAATTTATCTTTCAGGATCTACTCTTGGAGGAGAGACAATGAGAGATTACATATTGCAGCACTGTCATCTAGGGACTATTGGAACAGGGTCTCCTACAAGCTGAGAAATTGATCTGATTTTGTATATTTTTTATTATATTTAGTCTAGCACATGGGTTTTGGGGAGAGTCAAAGCCTCGAAAGAATTGTAATGGGTCAAAGGGAAGACCTAGAGTTAGCAAACCACAGTCTGTGGATCATAGGAAAGATTAGGCTAGATTGTTATAAATAGATGGACATTTTGAATTGTAGGGGAGGAAGATGATGAGATCTTGATGCGAATTGTGGCCTAGTAGATCTATGTGGGTTTTTGGGGGAAGGACTCTTGCTGGCTGTGTGTGCGGAGATCCCAACTCCTACTGTGTGTGGACCCTGTTGTTGTGTGCGCAGGTCGGGTTTGGGTATTGTAAGAAGGAACTGAAGGATTAATGAATGAGATAGGTTTTTTCATAACTTAATGTATTTGTACTGTTGATGTGAATCTCTGATAGCTATTGTGTTATGCATATTCTGTGTTAAGCTACGAAAGTATTGTGTTAAGCGTTTCTTCTGCATCTGGGTCTGTTATGTTACGTTTTATGCAAAGAATAACTGTAATGCTACACTATTGTTTTAGAAGTATATGATTTGTTGAGTACATTAAGTATAGTTGACCTTGCGCATGTGGATGCGAAGGAGATCTATAGATCCGGTTTTGAGATAGGCGATCTGGTCATTATAAAAATGGATGCAGCTCTGCTTGGCTTACCTATCCTCTCTCAGGGTGTGAAAACCTGGTTCCAGCACCCACCCATACTACTTCAGGTGAGACTTTGACCTGCGCAAGCAGGTCATTGCTGAAAGGGCCAGTAGTATAAGAGTTTGTTGGCAAACCTTAACCTCTGAACTTGGGTCAGGACCCCTCAAGCTAACAAATGGTTCTGTTGCCAGGACCGGGAGCATTTTGAGAAGGGGATCGGTAATGCCAAGAGAAGTATTGAAGGCCTGAGAAGGAAGAAGAGCAGGTACAGTTGAATGATCTCCAATCTAGATGAAAGTACAACGTGGAATGGTAAGTACTATCGAACTAATCGAGAAGGGGATAGATTTTTCTATAGCCCGCTGAGAGGAGTAGCTGCACAAAGCTTGCCAGCTACACCGTCTTTAGAACAACGTAAGTGTAAAACCTCTCCCGAAACCCTGCCAGAAGAAGATATGGCAGCGCACTTGAAATTACCTACCTTCAAAGGTGTGGGAGATGAGGACATGGACCGATTTTGGTTTGTTGCAAACTCAGTATGGAATGCGCAAGGTGTGGGAAGTGATACTGTGAAAAGGGCACAAGTATCCCTTGTCTTTGAAGAAAGAGATCAGGACTAGTATATGCGATACATATCTCAAAACAGAATCGCATCCATTCAAGATATTAAGGATGCTCTGAAACAACAATTCCGAAAACCTAAGTCCTACTCTCAGATCATAGTAGACGTGAAATATTTTAAGCAAGGAACAACTGATTATGTAAGGGAAGCTGATCAAAGACTAAAGAAAGAAATCAGAGAAGGAGGATTTAAGTTTGATGATAGACAATATACGGAATGGTTCATCACTATGCTGCTACCTCACCTGCATGTACCTATGGGCCACCAAACCTTTGAATCATAGGAAAAAGCTTTGGAAGCCGCCATGAAACTAGAAGCTGTACCCAGAGAAGATACTTCGGTAGGAGTATAACAAATTTAGGAGCAGCTCGGAGCTATGCACATGGAGATTCAGAACCTATGGAAGGAATGAGGAAAAGGAGCTAGCACAGAACTATGGTGCATATGATGTCATGCATCTGGACATACGAAGGATCAGTGCCCACTACTGGAAGATTGCATGCAGGTAGGAGGACCTTGTCCATTACGTCTAGGAGAAAGCGGAGAACCAAACCTATTTCATCCAAGCTCA
Source organism: Pinus albicaulis (assembly GCA_034641835.2). Classification (NCBI taxonomy): domain Eukaryota; kingdom Viridiplantae; phylum Streptophyta; class Pinopsida; order Pinales; family Pinaceae; genus Pinus; species Pinus albicaulis. The sequence continues at coordinate 1,354,724,924 of CM076574.1, forward strand.
AACAGATCTGCGTTGTGGTGCAATGACTGCTATGTAGCAGCGCTGCATGATATGAACCATTGCCCCCGGCTAGGTGTGTACGTCTAAGAACTAAAGCAACAATGGTGCAGATTCTACCGGTCGGTAGGACATGATGAGTAGAACTATTAAACTTATGATCTGATGATAGATCGAGGAAACTTGTATAGGGTGCAATCAGACCCTGTGTCACCCAGATCTCTCGCAAGCTTTGGTGGCTCTCCAGCTAGGGGCAGGGGAGGTCAGGGAGGAAGCGCAGGTTGAGGATACAGACATCTAATCTGTTATAACTGCGGGGAAGTAGGACACTTTGCAAGGGACTTCCCAAATCCTACAAGGTAGTCCTACCAATATTGCAGACAGTTGGACCATGCAATTGAAGATTGTCCAATCTTGATAGCAAAAATGCAAGAAAAGCAGCCAACACCAACGCAGAATGTACAAATAGTTAACGATGAACTATGGGACATAGATTCGAGTGCAAATGTTGTAACACACAGTGGGATGGCCACCATGGGACCTAAGAAGGAGGCTGCGAGGGGTCCTTTAATCCGACAGGCTCCTATCAACCAAGAAGGGTTGGACCGAAAAACGGGACAAGAAAAAATTTTCGCAGTCCACCAGGACCTTGCTAAGACAGGGGAAGCTACTGTGCAGACACCTGCGCTTCTCAAGATGGGTGACGAGGTGAGACCATTCCTGCAGGCGTGTATGAAGCTATTATGCAACCAACGAACTGAAGAAAACCTTCAGGCATTGATAGATAGTTGGGTAGTGCAGTCCCACCTATCTCCAGAAGTCCAAGACGTGCACAAGCTCGGGTGATATAGGACACACACCAATATGGAGATGAGATTAACTACCCAAATCGGTAACTATGAAATGGATCAGGTTGTCTTAGACTTGGGGTCAGATGCAAACGTGCTACCTAAGAAAACTTGGCAGCAAATGGGAGAACCCAAATTGAAGTGGTCCAACATCCAGTTGCGTATGGCCAACCAGCAGAAGATTATACCTCTGGGGAGACTATCAAAAGTCATGGTAGATATCGATGGGGTCAAGCTCCAGGTTGATTTCGAAGTAATTCATATTGTAGAATATGCAGACCCATACCCTGCGCTCTTAGGAATAGACTGGGCCATAGATATGGGTGGTATCATCAACCTCAAAAAGAGAAGCATGGTGTTTGAAAATAACAGAACAAGGGTGATAGTATCACTAGAACCAACGGAATGTGAGCGCTACACAGAGCTAGTACGCGGTGAAGAAGAGGTGGATCACATTTACAAATTGACTGCGTGGAACGAAGATTGGATCAATCCCATGACGGAAGGGGTACTATGTTGGGAGGCAGACAGTGAATGCTTCTCTAAATCTAATGAGGAGATGGAGAATTGGAAAAAATGGTTGCACGATGTCTCGGCGCTACGATGTCTTCGAGTCACAAGGGACTTCTGCTGTATTTCCTTAGAGGTAAGAGAAATACCCCATTTTGATGAGTCCAGTAGCATCAAGGAGTTCTTGAGGACACTGGAAGCTACGGTTCCGAGAGAACAAAGGCTATGGACCCTTAATATAGCTATGTGAGGAACACCTGCGCGATGGTGGGACACCCACAAGGAATCATTCTAGGATTGGGAGGAATGTCGGGATATGATGATCCGGCGGTTCGCACCCTCGGATGACGTACGCACCAAGACATTCCTCAGACCAGGAGATCCCATGAGCATCTGCTCACCTGGATGGACAAATGGTCCGACCGGACTACAGAAGAGTGGGTTCATCTATTTATTCATGCCTTAGGGCTTATCCCCGTGGCATGGTATTTAGATGCGGAGCTACATTAGTGCATATGCCACTAGGAAACACCAAAAGATGACTTTATAGGAACGTTTACGCTAATTGGGGGGACGGAGGTTCTCGACAAAGCTCTACAGGACATCGATGCTTTTGTATTTAATGAATTGCACCATCACACTGCACCGGAAGTCCTGACATGGGAAGCGTAGATGCAAGACATAGTCGATTGCCGGAGCTTGGTGATAGAGGAAGAGGAAGATAATTCTCAGAACGTCTCTGTCCCAAAATCCGAGGTGGAACGTACAGTTATTGGACCCCCGCTGCAGAATATTGATGTTACCCAGCCTCTCAAGATACGCAAAATTAATATCGGGACGGAAGAACATCCTAAGTTGGCCAAAATTGGGGACTATTGGGACGAAGGAACTGTAGGAAAAATTGTAGAGCTACTTACGAAATATCAAGACTTATTCCCAACAAAGTTTTCTGAGCTCAAAGGAATCACGGGGGACCTAGGCGTTATGCACATCACTCGAAAACTAGAGGCGCGTCCCATAAAGCAGCAGCCTTACCGGCTGAACCCTAAATATAAGCAAAAGGTCCAAGAAGAACTGGACAAAATGCTTGTTGCAGGTATCATTGAATCGGTTGAACAGTCAGATTGGGTAAGTCCGATGGTCATCCAGGAGAAGAAAACAAAGGGGGAGATATAAATCTGCATATACCTACGCAAGTTAAATGATGCCTATGTACATGACCCCTTCTCTACGCCTTTCTCAGACAAAATCCTTGATATAGTGGGCGGACAGGAAGCATATTCTTTCACTGATGGGTTCTCAGGGTAACACTAGATCCGAATTGCACCTGAAGATTGCAGTAAGACTACTTTCGCAATAGAATGGGGATCCTTTCAGTATATATTCATGCCCTTTGGTCTCAATAATGCACCTGATATCTTCTTAAGAGTAGTATTTTCCGTATTCAAGGAGTTCATCCATAAGTTTTTGGAAGTTTATTTCGACGACTGGACGGTATTCAGCTTGGTAAAGGAGCATGTCTCCAACCTATGCATGATGTTGGATGCCTGTCGAAAGCACCAGATTTCCTTGAATATCAAGAAGTGTATCTTCTGGGTGCCTTTTGGAATCTTTTTTGGACACATAGTATGTCGGCAAGGGTTGATGGTTGATGCTGCGAAGGTAGCTATAATTATAAACCTTTCAGTCCCAACAACGGAAAAACAACTGCGGTCAATTCTCAGACACACGGGCTATTACAGAAAATTCATTCAGGGGGTACGCATTGATCACAACACCCATGGAAAAACTGCTTAAAAATGATGTTTCTTTTTTTTGGAATATTTTAGAGTCCTGTGATTTGGCAGATTGGCAAGCCAAATGACAGGGTAACATCAGACCAAGCTTTGGAGCCCTAGGACATAGCCTTCCTGGACTCAGAGAGGGCTCTCTCTATTATGCAAAGGATGTAAACTTTTTTGCTTCTGTATATTGGATTTTAGGCTAGTTGTTAAGTATGTTTTGGTTTGTTTTACTTTTTTGAGGGGAATTGATCAAAGGGTAAATAGATAAAAATTTCGTCAGATCAACTGGGCTATGGGGTCGAAAAGGTCGAGATTGTCTCAATGATGGACAAGGTATTACTGCAGGGCCAATTTGGTCGAGATAAATGGATTCTTTGGGTGAAAGTGAAATGAGATGGACACTAAGTTTGTGAAAGACAAAGAGATTTTAAGTATAAATAGTTAAACAGAAATCATTCATGAGTTAGGGCTGACCATTAATCTCTATGAACGAAACTCAAACTGATAGATGCAGAAAATAAACAATCCAGTGATACATAGAAGTATAAGACCTTCTAACTTTGGGAAAATCACCTTCAAAATTTTGGGAAAACAAATAAGACAAACAAACAACTCAATATATGAAGAGGGAACTCCTAAACATCATATCTTGAGCTATCGGGAACTTTGAAATAAGACTGCAAAGCATGGACAAAGGGCAAGATCGAAACAAGACCTCTTTGACTTAACTACGACAACCAATAATTCAGAGAGAGATTTCAGAAATGGAGTTTTGATTAGCTATGAGTAATCAGGGCGCATCGTGAATCATAATAGAAAACATACATAATAACCTTTAATGAAACTGATAACAAGTTCTTAGGGTACCAAAGAGCAATTAAGAATTCTTTGACATAACCAAGAAAGATGAAAACATTTAAGCTACAATGAATCATGGAATTTGAGGTGCCTCCATGGGCATATCTCAAACTTATTCTTTAATGAACTACAATAAGCAAGAAGTATGAAAAAATGTATTATAAACTAAGAAAACATAACAGATAAGGAACACAATACCATTCACCAAGCCATGGAATCCTACATACAATCCTCCTCCACCATCAAAGTCAAGCAAGAGATCATCCACTTCATAAGACAAGTATTTCTTCAAAGCTCATAATGCTATGTATTTTCTCTCTATAATATCAAGTTCAGCCTCTGGTTACAATGAATCCTCTTGGATAATATATGCCAAAGAGGAAGAAACCCTCATAGAGCAACTAGAAGGCCATTTGCCTAATACAAATATCTGATTTTGTCCTTGAGGCTTTGCAAAGCCCAAGGCACAAAATATCTTCAAAAATATATATTTAAGCTAAAAATAGAAAGCAAGTTGACTTTTAATTTCTGACATAGGGTTAAAAATAGCTTAACGCACATTTGGATGGCCACCTTCAGAAAACTGCCTTTTCAGCCAAAATGCGACAGGAGCGTAGCGCCAAAAGAAAGCCTGTTTTGAAGACAAATTTTGAGGGACTTTCTGATGTCGAAACAAGACCCATGATGGCTCGTTGGAAAGCCCTAGATGTCTAGTTTATGGAACTAGTTAATTTTTCTCAAACTGATCCCTAGAAGTCTGTCAAAAATTGGATGGAGATAGAAAACCCAGGAGGGTCTCACCTGCTGATATGTGAGGCAGAAAGGTGAATTTTGACTGATTTTTGCCTCTTTGGGGGACCAAAACACATTATTTTGATCTGAAAATTTGTGAGTAGATGCCCAAAAATTTAATACATCCAATAAAACAACTTTCATGAGCTGAGGATGCTCCTAGCAAACATGGCAGCGCCTAGAAAAATGTGCAATTAGGCCTAAAAATCACAAAAAACAAGATCATGTCCAAAATTGCTCAATTTTGGTGAGCAAACCCCTTATGGGTTCCTAGAATCATGCAAGGAAGCTGAAGCCAAGATTTCAATCCTAGATATGTATTTTTCCCCTTTTTTCATCGGGTGCCTCCTTTGGGCAGTTTTGAGCCTTTCTTGAGCAATTTTGAGTTTTCTTCAGGCAAATTGATTCAATTTCTTGTAATGGCTGGTCATCTTCCTTTGCAACCCAAGTCTTTGTTTGCCTTATCTAATTTGTCCTCCAAATGATTTTTGGCTCTTTCAAGCCATGATTCTTTATCATTTTCTATCTCTTCGGCACGAAATTGTGTGAGAGGACACGATCGAGCAAGGGCTGCTTCTTCTTCCCTCTGTTTCTTCAAAGCTTTCCTAAGACCCATAGTCCTAGGCATTTTTCTTACTGGCTGCTCTTCTTCCTCAATATCATCAAATTCACCCATATACTCCTCAAGCTTGACTTGTGCTTTGTATGCTTCCATTTGGTATTTGAATGCCCGGGCCTCATAGATTGCCATTAGCCCACTCATATATCTATTTTTCAATTGTAGAAAGTGTATGAGGTCCTCTAACCTTTCTAGATTAGTTTCTAAGTCCTGGATTTGGGCTTCTCTGTTTTGCAAAAGTGACTCAAGGATTCTAGCTTCATAATCTCCAGCATCACTGTCTATTTGTATGATGTCAAACTCTCTTTCTTGTTCATGGCTACTCTCTTGTTGTTCAAATTTTTCTTTTCCCTTGCTTTGGATAGACTTCTTTGCTCTTGTTCTCTTTGGAAATTCAACAATACTCTTCCTAGGCAGTTTGCCTCTACTCCTTAGCGCCCTAGTGACATTACTGGTCACTGCTGGAGTGATTTTCTTCTTTGCAGATTTGGTGTTTTTAGCCTTTGGTGCTTTTGAGGAATGAATCATGGCCCCTTACCTAGGAGAGGCAACAAGCACATGTTCTTGGATCTGTTGAGGATGAGAGAGAGGAGGTTTCATCACTAGCATTTTTTCAACTTGATATTTTACACTGCTTCCTACTTCATCACCTAATTTGCTCCACCTTTCATTGTTTTCATGTTCTTCTTTAGGGCTGCCTTTTTCATTGTTTTTCTTACTATTGTGGTGCTTTTCCTCTTGAGGGCTATCATGTTCATTGCCTCTGCTTTTATCATGACTGTCTTTACGACTGCCTTGTCCACCCTCCTCACTGTTTTGCGCTTGATTTTCATCATTATTTTTCTGACTGCCACTGTCTTCATTAGCTCCACTATCTTGAACCTCTTTATGTATGTTACCCTTATCTTGACTATTTTCCTCACTTGCCTCTATGGGTGGGCTGCCATTATCTTCACTGTTTTCCTTAGACTCTGTGTGTGGGCTGCCATCATGGTTACAACTTTGCTGGGAGGTGCTTTTTCCACTTTCCCTTCGATTGGTTTCATGACTTTGTTGAGGACTCTTGTGTTCCTCATCATTACTGCTTGCTTGAGGATTGTCACTATGCTTACTACCTCTTTGATTGCTTTCATGTTGATTGTCACTCTGTTTCTCATCACTGCTTTGAACCTCTTCCCTTTGTTCCTCATCATCACTACCCTGTTGTTCTTTAGTTTGTTCTTCATCCTCACTAGTTGTATGTGGGTTGTACCCATGCTCATGTTCACTGCTCTTCTTAGGGTTTCTTTGTTCTTCATCGTCACTACTTTGTTGAGTGCCACTAACTTCCTTATCCTTCAGTGAGCTCTGTTCACCATCACTAGTATACTCATGGTCACTGTTTTATTGTTTTTCACTTGGTTCCTGCTCACTACTTTGTTGAGTATCACTATGTTCCTCATCATCACTACCTTTATGCTTGCTTTCATAAGACTCTTCTTTTTCACTATCAACCATGGATGCTGTTTGATTTTGAGGGGTAGACTGACTAGATGAAGGGGAGACATAGTGAGTGGAGGGTGAGGAGGACATATGAGATGGGCCATGAGATGAAGAGGAAGTAGTAAAATCTGGATGAGAAATGAAAGTCTCCCAAGAAACTCCTTTCTTTTCAAGCTGGTGAAGTATGATGATTTTGATGAGAGAATGATGGAAAAGACTAGCTTTTTGTTGAGCAGGAGGTCTCTTTTAGACAAGGGAGGACATCTTGTATATGTTTTTGCAGAGGAAGAAAGGGAGATTCAGTATCTGAGTCTGAGTGAAATGCATCAGAAGTCTAACATGATAGGAATAAACTCGAGAATATCTCCCCTCACATGTGAAATATCTCATGATGGTTTTCATAAGGGGTGTATAACTGTTCAATAGATGAGAAAAGGGGAAAATAGCCTTGCATTCATTTTGGTAAGCTAGTTTCAAGAAGGGCTTGTAGTGGTCTAGGTCCAAATAGGCTTGTTTGAACCATTCTCACCAAGATAGGGAATCTTGGTGGCCTTTGACACTGACCTAGGAGTGAGGAAAAAATCAAGGCCTACTAGGTGAGCATATTTTCCTTGCAGCCTCAGGGCAAACAACTGTGTTAAGGGAGGGTGATTGGTGACCTCCTGGACTTTTTGGAAAAAATCAAGGCACCCTACCTCATTAAAGTTGAAAAGGACTGAAGGGGAATCATTTAACTCTTTAGTTGTAGTAGGCTCGAACATTTTGTGAAATCCACCCTTGTTGACCTTCCTTGGAGGCATGTTTTGCTCAGATTTCCTTCACTTGTCTTATCAAAACAAGTCTTTGATTAAACTAGGTATTTCTTCTTCAATCAATTTTTTTCTCTTTAACAACTATGTTTGTGTTCTTACTCAACAAAACAGGCCTTTCAATTGATAATAATCCATTTCTCCTCAAACACTGTTTTTCTTTTTATTAAGCAAGCAGGAGACCCTTGAAAACAACTGTGTTTCCCCTTTTGAAATAACTGTTTTCTTCTTTGAAATCATTGTTTTTCTTCTTTTAAGTTTTTATTTTAAAACATTATTGTGACCAAAATTAAGATGCAAGGGCACGAGAAATACCTTTGAAATCACCCTGATATGTTTGAAAAACCCAAATTCTGAGCAAAAACCGGCTTTTTTTTTTCACTTTTGGAGACCTTAGGAGGGGTGCTACACTCCTATGCATAGGCGTATAGCACCTTCACGCTGCTGTGTGTCAGGCAGGGCACCTTCTGAATGCCGGGCGGGGCAGGTTTTTCGGAGTGGACAAGCGCATCGCACTATCTCACAGGCGCGACGCGCCATGTGTAAAGCCTTCGGAGGGATGCTACAGGTGCGCCGTGTCTTAAAAAAATTGCAAGTGACCTGCCCAGGGTTCGAAAAATCGCTTCTCCTATGTCAGTTGCACAATAGAAATTAGAACGTCCACTTTGAGATCTTTTATAGCTCTTTTTTAAAATGCTTTTGAATGCTTCCTTCTTCCATTTTATAATCTTATATTTTTGCCTTCGTGTTTTTCGAAAAAAAAAGGTGGGCACCCTTTTTCCTTTTGGAAGAAAAACCCTTTATGATGATTGTGTTAATGTTTGATGAAAGAGGCTACCTTTTACCAACTGCTTTGCATCTTTTAAGTTGCCCTTCTCAAAACCGTGATGTGTTTATCTCTGCTACATCATTCAAGGATGGTCTTTTATCAAAAAGTCTTTTTTTTAAAGAGTTTTTTTTCCATAGGTGAGTTTTAATCATTTTTAAAACCAACTGTTTGTGCTTAAAAAACCATATGAAAAACATTATACTTATCCTTGGAAGGTTGTCTTTAAACTAGATAACTACGTTATGCCCTTTCCTAGCTTTTGAGAGGTATACATCATCAAAACTGTTCTTTTGCTTTGGTTTATTACTAGAATGAACTCTTTCAAACACATTATCTCTCAAATCTGTCCATTATTGACAATTTTTCTTAAACACAATGTTAATACTTGGAGACTTGACCCTCTGCTTATTTGTAAAGGAGGCCATAAAAATGTGTTTCCGACCCTCTGCTCATTTTTAAGGAGGTCCTATTCAACATAGAAACTTCATCCATCTCCACGCCTTGCCTTTTTTTGTAATATATATCTTTGCTTTGTACCATATCACCGTGAAGTTTTTTTAGGGAGTAAACAATGTGATTGGTACGTGGGGAGTGCTTACTGCTAGACATCTTTGAACTAACTCTTTCCCTTAACTGTGTTTTCAGGGGTAGTGAAATTGTTTCTGACAGTATTTCAAATTTTAGTTCATGATAAGGTATAAGAAGCAACTATCCTTCTTATACTCTCATCCTGGTTGCTTAAATTGCTTTGGAGCTCTTCTTGTCAAAGAATGTCCTTCTTCTTGAAGCATAGAAACTTGTAATGCTAGGTCATCCTTCTGAGAACTTGGGAAGTGCTACCTTTGGAGTTAATCATGGAGTGTTGAGCATCACTTAGTCCTTTGTATTTATTTATCTTGATGAATGACCACTGTCTTCAGTTACCCTTTGGATTTAAACCATGTACATTTGTTGTTCCTTACTTACTGCTCTCCATCTAATTCTTGATGGAAAACTATTTCAGTATGAGAAACATGTTAAGTTTGTTCTTTTGCTCCCATTTGCACACTGATCATCACTCAATTACACTCCTGCAGAGATGTAAAAATAGATTCTTTTGAACTTTGGAGGGCTTCTTTGGTGTTTCATGGGGATCATGCCTAATCTAATCATATTTCTTCAGACAGGGAAACTCCTTCTCTTTTCCTGATTTGAACATTCCTGAGCCTTACTAGAATGAAAACAAGTAACCTGTTATTGGTGTATGACCTAAGGCTGAATCAGTGTATTTTTTTGCAGAATAGGAAACAATTGATGGCTGACTGGTACTAGACACAAAATTTTTGGCTTAGGATAACTTAGTCAAGAAAAATTGCCCTAAACACCACCACCTAGACTTAGAGACAATTTGTCACAGATTTTGAATATTTTCTTAGTCATGATCAGGTTATCATATGATCTAATGATCAATGAGAGAAGGACAAGTGTTTTGTCAAATGCTGGATAATGAGACTTATGAAAATAGGGGATTTTGATATCAGAGAGACAGAACGTATGACAGCCATAGAAAAGGAGACTTTGCTGAAATGAGATAGGATTTGAAAGCTGAAGAATTTTCTCATCATAGGCTGAAAAGGAAAGGTAGGGAGACAAAAATTTGTTTGAGGTGTTTTCTAAATGACAAATTGACAGATTGAGATTAGCTTCTAGAAAAATCAACCAAGGAATCTAGTCATCAAAATATGCAAAAATACCGATGACTAACAGTGGCTCCATTTGGGGAGGACATCTCCTTTTCAGGAGGTGTTCAGAATTGTAGATCTTTGGCTTGTGAAGGCCAATGCCCTATCCATTGGCGCAAATTTCTCTTTTTCTTGATGCTATTTTTGAAAATTTACAGCATGATTAGTGACAACATAATCTCTACCTACCTAGCTATATTTCCTATCATTTTTTCTTCTTTGGGTGCACTTGGATTGGAAAACCCTCTGACATGATATATTTTGAAAAAGAAAAACTATCTAATTCTACACTTATATCCTCCAGGAGTTCATATTAAACTGATGAACTCCTTTGATTCTCTACCTATGCTAGATCGACTGTCAAGATTAAGCTGTTTGACAAGATTTAATTCACTAAACTAAAACATGAAATTGAAAAATGACCAAATCAGGATTAGATGGTCTAATTTGTCATGTGTTTGTGGTTTAGAAGACAAGCTGCACACAAATATTATTTTTGCACAAAATGAGATTTAGAAAAATCATGGCTAGGATACATAGTTTGTTCTTCATCCCTGTTTTCCTCTTTGGTTCTGTTTTTGAGAGTGTGGAACCAGTATCTTTTCCTAATCTACTTTCATTGATAAGTCAAGCTTACACAATTTTGACTATCACTTCTTTTACTAACTTATCAGCAATCAATTTAAAACATGTTTAGTTATGATTAGGCTAGATAACTAAACAAGACATCCTTTGAGCACTAGTAGTGGCATTTATACTTGCGCACTTTCAGCATGATTATTTTTTGAACATGGGGCTTTTCTGCTTATTTTTAAAACTGCCCTCTTTTCAAATTTTCTACTATTTTTGATTCATTTCTTCAAACAATGATATGTACAATGAGTGAAAATTTTAAAACTAGAGCTCTTGACAAAAGTAATGCTTTAGTGTCCTGCCATTTACAGGACCTCCAAAAGTTTCAGTCCCATCAGGTTCTTGCAGGAAAAAAGCATTGTTTCCGCTAACTGAATTGATAATGAAAGGCCCTTTCCATAAATTTTCAAACTTACCATGCTTTCCTTTATCTCCCCTTCTGGAATCCCATTTTAATACTTTATCCCCAACCTGAAAATCATTTTCCTTGGTTCTTCTATCAAACATATTTTTCATCTTATCTTGTGCTAACTGAGTCCTTTGGTAAACTTCTTCTCTTGTTTGTTGTAAATGAATAGTCTGATGTATCCTCCTTTGCATGTCATTTTATTCTATTTGAAATTCTTGTAATAGTTTCATCATTGGAACCCATAAATATGTTGGGAAAATGGCATCCATGCCATGCTTTTTTATTTTGTTCAAGAAGCTTCTTAATGATATGGACTAGGATTTTATTAGAAGATTTGGCCAAACCATTACCTTGGGGGTAATAAGCCATGGAATTTTCTAATGTAATATGATATTTGTAACAGAAGTCAACCATTCTTTTGGAGGAAAAGACAACAAAATTATCAGTGATAATTTTCCTAGGACAACCGAATCTAGATAAAATGTTTGTTTCTAGGAACTTAATGATGACTGAATCGGTAGCATTCCTGGAGGGTATCACTTCTATCCATTTGGTAAAGTAATCGGTGGCTGTGAGGATCAATTTGTGTTGAGAAGACGAATAAGGGTGAATTTCCCCAATAAAATCTAAACCCCATTGCTGGAAAGGACCTTCAACTATGATGGGATGTAACGACAAAGGTAAAATAATTTTCTTGCCATCAAAAATTTGGCATTTATGGCATGTCATAACAAGTTTGTGAGTGTCAGGAAACAAGGTAGGACAATAATAACTGGCTCTAAGGATTTTGTTGGCTGTGGTTTTCCAGTAGAGATGTCCTCCGCATTATCCTTTGTGCATTTCGTGCATAATTTTTTCTGCATCATCTTCAAGCAAACATTTAAGCAGCATACCAGTGGGATTTTTCCAATACAAAATTCCATCTAGAATACAAAACTTTAAAGATTTTTGTTTGAGGAATCCTGATTTTGTCTTTGATAAGGTTGGAGGAGCATTAAGATAAAATAACATGTAAATAATATCAACATACCAAGGTGAATTTACAAACATTTCTTCGACATGAGGGGCTGTACATTCTTCATGTTCTTCTAAGGTGTCAACAAAATTTATATCTAATGCTTGGAGGTTTGTTTCAGCCATTAGTCTTGCGAGCCCTTTTCCCTTAACAAGTTTGGTGGGTCTGATTTCTAAGTCATATTCTAAGATGATAGCAATCCACTTTCCTCTTTTACCATCGAGATCTTGATTTAATATATCTTTGACGACAGTATGGGGAACGAAAGCAATGATATGAGAATGCAAGATATAAACTCAGAAATATTTTAGTGCTTCTACCAATGCGAATGCCTGTTTTTCCATGATATTATATTTTAAGGGATCATCTCTTAGGGCTTTGTTAAAAAAAGCTATGGGTTGTTCTTGCCCTGCTGCGTTCTTTTGTAACAGTACTACAACTATCATGTGTTCAGATGAAAATGAGAAAATGTAAAAATCTTCGGTGAAATCAGGACTTATCAGTAATAGTGTTTTGGTGAGTTCTTTTTTAACCAAATCAAAATATTTTCTGGCTTCTACAGTCCATTTAACTCCAACTTCCTTTTTTAACATGTTCGTGATATCTCTCAAAAGTTCGGCAAGATTTGGGATGAATCTCCTTAAGAAATTAATTTTTTCGATAAAGGATTGTAATTCCTTAATGTTTGTGGGGTGACTGATTTGTAGTATGCCTTCGATTATTTTGGGGTATATTTTTATTCCATCTTAAGAAATGATGTGACCTAGGATCTTTCCTTCTTCGAGACCGAAAAGTGTTTTCTTGGGGTTCAGAGATAAACCATATTTTCTACATTTTTCAAAAACCTTTTTCAGGTGAACCAGATGCTTTTCATATGATTTGGAATATACTGTGATGTCATCAAGATATATGACTATGAAATAACCTATGTCTTCTGAGAAAGCTATGTCCACGGCTCTTTGAAATGTGGCACCGACATTCATTAATCCAAAAGGCATTTTAACATACATGAAAGTGGCCCAAGGCATGGTGAAAGCAGTTTTGTGTTGATCACTAGGAAAAACCAGCACTTGGTTGTATCCGGAAAAACCATCAAGTAATGAGATTCTCTTAGCACCCACCACTTTTTGAAGTATGTGGTCCATTTTGGGTAAAGTATAGTTGTCCTTTAAAGAGGCTCTATTCAGATTTCGGAAATCAATACAAAGTCTAATCTCATAGGTATTTTTCCCGACTGATACCAGATTTGAAACCCACTCAGAGTACCTAAGGGAAACTATTATCTCGACATCATACATATTTTTTATTTTCTTTTCAACTAAAGGCAGTAAGATTGGATTTATTCTCCTCAAATTTTTTTTGAAAGGTTTCTGGTTTTGTTTGAGGGGGATCTTGTGTTGAATGATGCTTGTGTCGAATGATTTCAAATCTTGGTATCCCCATGCGAACACATCTTTGAACTCTTTAAACAACTCAATGTATTTTTGTTTTATGTGAGGAGGGAGAGTTTTGGAAAGTTTGATAATTTTTGGTTCTTCTGTGCTTCCTATGTTATATTCTTCTATATCAACCTCACTAGATTCCATTTTTGGTTTTTTGGCCACGTCATTAAAATAAAAAAATTCCTCTAAGGGTGAAAACCCTCTACGTATAGTGTCAATTTCACAGTGTAAGACTTCAAGCTCTCTTTGTTCTAGGTCCTCACATGTTTCGGCTTTATATGTATGATTAATCAATTTTATATCTGTTAGAGAAGGTAAATCTGGCTCCTGGTCTCATTTTTGTCAAGAATTCTTTCTTGATGTTCTAAGTTTGTTTTAGTCATTTCAAACTCATTTCTAGATTGCAAAAAATCATCAATTTTTTCATCATATTTGAATATTTTCCAATGGTCAATGTTGTCCGGCACTGTAGGATGATGTTTGACTTAGATACTGTATTGTTCGTTTACACATGGTATTTGGAAATTGCTTGCGACAAAGGCGAGCTCATTGGCTAGGCTATTTTGAGTCCTAGGAATATAAGTGAGTTCATATATTTCGAAGGTTTTAAGGATGTCTAATGTTGCATTCCTGTATTCTCTCAGTCTTGAGTTTTTTGCCGAATATTCACCTTTGATTTGTCTAATTACAAGTTCTGAATCTTCCTGGGCTAATATTTTCTTAACGCCTAAGTCTTTAAGTAAGTGCAGACCAAGGAGAAGGGCTTCATATTCCGCAATGTTATTGGTAAATTGGAATTCTAATCTGAAAGAATGACCTTCATTAGTATTGTGTATCCAGATGCCAACCCCTAAACCAGTTTTTCCATAGGGAACCATCAAAGCTTATACTCCAAAGAGTTTCTTTTTCATGCGTGTTACTAAGCTATTTTTTAGGTTTCTTAGATTTTTGATCATCAATTTATTTATCTGGGGATGGGTAATGTTATTCTGATGGTTTGAATTCTTCTTCATTTCCTTTTATCTGCTCATTTATATCACTTTCATTGTATAAGATAAAAGAATCTAATTTGGAATGAATGGAATAAACTGGAGTATTGTTTAGCCTATCTAGGTTGCTTACCATATATTTCATGTGAGTTTCTCGATACAACCTCCTAGTTTGGTTAAAGACCAGGATGGTAGAAAATGACATGTCCATTTGGAGGCTATCTCGTATTTTGGCGGCCCATGATCTTGATAATAGCATTCCATATTTAGGAGGAATATCGGCCACCACTACGTCCATGACTAGGCTTTTAGCCGGTATTTGTGTTAGAGTGAAACACAGGTTCTTTATTAGGCCTAAGCATTTGACCCTACTTGATTCGAATGAGTACAAGTCTTTGTAAGGTTTAGTTACCTCTAGGCCCAAACTCTCCATGACTACTTTAGGCATGAGCTTATGGGAAGCACCGGAATCTAACATGGCATTATGTAATATCTTGTCATGGATGTTAAAACTTACGTAGAATGGGGAAACAGTTCCTTCTTGGTATTCTCAATTCTATTTTGGGACCAAATAAAAGCTCGGGTTTGTCGTATGTCAGATTTAAATTATCTGCATCATTTTCTATGTTTAAGACTTTAAAAATCTGAGATCTGTACCTATCTACAGTTACTAGCTCAGTGAGGGGTATGATTACCTTGATCTTGGTAATTTCTCCTTTGAAACTAAAGGGTGCTTGGGTTTTGCACATATTCATCTCAATTCGATCAGCCATAAATTCTTCTATATTCTTGATTTGCTGATTTTGATTCGGGGTTTCGTTCAATATAATTGTTTTGGGAATCTTAATAGAGGTACTAGGACAGTTGGGATCAAGGCTTGCCTGGCTAGTTTTGTCTTTGTTTTGGTCAATTCTCTTAGACATGATTTTGTTACTATCTGATGTTCCTTTAAGAATGGTATCGAAGGTTTTTGTAATAGCAGTGTCTGAGCTACCTTTCTTAGAGTTGTCTTGGTTTTTCTTACTCCTAATATCATATTTCCTATGAGCTTCCATTATGGCGTTTTGTAATCCTATTTCGAGATCTTCAGGGTCCTCATAATTTGTTTCATTTTGGTTTGAGGAGAAGAAAACTCGTTCTTCTTCTATGAGGAAAACATCACCCTTGCTATCAGAACCTATCAAGTTTAAGTGATTTTCATCAAGTGGTTCCATATCTCTTTCTACCTCAACAACATAGTTTTTATGGAGAGGTGGCCTGATCTGTTGGTAATTTTCCCTTGGTTTGTTTTGAGGCGGGTCTCTTCCAAATTTTTGGTTCCGGTTTCTATTTTGAGATTTGGCTGGTTGTCCCTAAGAGGTGATTTTTCATTTAGATTTATTCTTTCCCACATTCTCTCCATGGTCTTAACCAGGTTGTATATTCTAGGATCTGAGGAGGGAATTGAAGGCATGGCCTCATCTCGGTATGTGACTTTCTTTTCTGATCTCATCCTAGCTCTCTTCTCAGCTAGGTTGGCTTCGACACTAACGACTACTTTTTTCATTTCTTCTAAAGTTGTGGGGTCTCTTTCTCTTATTTGGTATGTCATATCTGGATCGAAACCTTCAGGAAATTTTACTAACGCTGAGAAAAGTGGAGGTTTCATGTTAGGTGGAAGGGCGTTATAGACACTGTTGAACCTAGTGCAATAGTCCTGAACACTTTCCCCCATATTCCTTTTAAGATTGTTATATTCAGAAAGGATTTGGATGGGGTTTTTCCTGATTTCCCACCTGTTTATAAAATTTTGGTAAAGTGTTGGGAGATCATGTATATTATTAGGAGCTAAGTTTTTAAACCATTTCTTGGGTTCTTCGCCTAGGCTTTGGGCAAACATTCTCATTCTTATGGTCTCATATTCTATTTCCATGTATTCAAAAGTATCACTTATTCTATCTACATGTTGTTGGGTAGTAGTAGCCTCAGCCCCAGTGAAATGTGGGATTTTGGTTTGGTAATCATTTTGCAAAGGTACCAAAGGTTGTGGTAACACTAAGGGCGCATGCCAAGCTGCCATGATAGGAACTGATGGTAGATGTACAGTATGAGGACTTGTAGTGTGGGATGAGGTGATTTGCATAGTGGTGGTCTGAATGGGTGTGGCAGAGGTACTTGGACTTGTAAACTGATTTTGAGCAGATTTGGGGTGATAAGAGCCGAAGTGGTGGAGAAGCTGAAAATCAAGAGGTGTAGTGGGTGAGGCTTCTCTGCTAGGACTCTGTTGCAAATCTAAAGGCTCAAGATTAGCAAGGTTGATTTTTCTTTGTGAATTTCTTCTAAAAAGGGTTTTTTCTAAACTCAATTCAAACTGGGAATCTTGCAAGGATGTAATATGTTCAGGTACAGAGCTTGATTTATGGATGGTTCTATCGATAGCTAAGTTACCAGTTTCCGAAGTTTGCCACAAAATATTTTCTGGGTCATCAACTATGATAGGGGGATTAAGGTCTGGGTGAGGTCTGGGTGAGATCTGGTATGAATTCTTCGTGAAGCCAGATTTCAAAGTCAAAGCTTAGAGAGGGTGACAGCTGTGATTGTTTTTCAGATGGTTTTCCTCTCTAGGGGTTTTACGGATGTGAGTAAGGTAAAAACTAAATGAAGGCTAGTGGAGTCGTGAGGTGGATGTTCTTGAGGTTTATGGTCCACCACCAATACTGACAAAGATGTTTTTTAGGAAAATTCATTTCTAGAAAAATTTTATGTGAAAACTTGTAGGAATGACTTAAAACTTAGTTCAACATTTTACTAGATTGTTGAGAAAGCTATGGTTCTATTTTTAGGTTATTCTGTTGATTTCCTATGTTTAGATGAAGATTTCTGAATCCCTAAGTTGTACTTAGTTTGTCATTGATTTCAGAGGCTACATCACGATCTTTGTGTTTTTGGAAAGGTAAGTCAATAGGATAGTATGATTATGAAATTTTTGGTTTTTAGTGGAGTATTAGGCCTACTGGAGGCTAGTGGAGTCGCCAGGTGGATGTTTTTTGTTGTTTTTAGAGATATGTGTTTATGGTCCACCACTAATAACTGATAAAGAGCCAACCTAGAGATGTTTTTGGGGTTTTATGAGTTCCTATATGCAGCCTAGTTTATAAGAGTGTCCTAAACCTGGTTCATCACTTAGCTAAGGTGGTGAAACAATAAGAGATTTGTCTAAATGATTTTATAGGTCATTTTTCTGATTTTAATTTTGAAGGACTAATGAGTCTACAAGATTTTGCTAGACTGTTATGCACTCAGTATGTCCCACCGTGATCGCCATTATGTTATAGTGGCAATGAGGTGGTTGATTCAATAGATATTCTTGAAGACAAGGGATTTCTGGAGTCCTAAGGTGTACTTAGATTGTCACTAACTCAGAAAATTCCCACCGTGGTCGCCATTATGTTAGAGTCCCATGATTTGGCAGATTAGCAAGCCAAATGATAGGGTAACATCAGACCAAGCTTTGGAGCCCTAGGACCTAGCCTTCCTAGACTCAAAGAGGGCTCTCTCTATTATGCAAAGGATGTAAACTTGTTTTCTTCAGTATATTGGATTTTAGGCTAGTTGTTAAGTATGTTTTGGTTTGTTTTAGTTTTTTGAGGGGAACTGATCAAAGGATAAATAGATAAAAATTTCATCAAATCAACTGGGTTATGGGGTTGAAAAGGTCGAGACTGTCTCAATGATGGACAAGGTATTACTGTAGGGCCGATTTGGTCGAGATAAATGGATTCTTTGGGTGAAAGTGAAATGAGATGGACACTAAGTTTGTGAAAGACAAAGATATTTTAAGAATAAATAGTTAAACAACAAGCATTCATGAGTTAGGGATGACCATTAAACTCTATGAACGAAACTCAAACTAATAGATGCAGAAAATAAAAAATCCAGTGATACATAGAAGTATAAGACCCTCTAACATTGGGAAAATCACCTTCAGACTTTTGGAAAAACAAATAAGACAAATAAACAACTCAATCTATGAAGAGGGAAATCCTAAACATCATATCTTGAGCTATCAGGAACTTTGAAATAAGACTGCAAAGCATGGAAAAAAGGGCAAGATCGAAACAAGACTTCTTTGACTTAACTAAGACAAACAATAATTCAGAGAGAGATTTCAGAAATGGAGTTTTGATTAGCTATGAGTAAGCAGGGCGTACCGTGAATCATACTAGACATCATACATAATAAACTTTAATGAAACTGATAACAAGTTCTTAGGGTACCAAAGAGCAATTAATAATTCTTTGACATAACCAAGAAAGATGAAAACATTTAAGCTACAATGAATCATGAAATTTGAGGTGCCTCCATGGGCATATCTCAAACTTATTCTTTACTGACCTACAACAAGCAATAAGTATGAAAAAATGTATGATAAAATAAGAAAACATAACAGATAAGGAACAAAATACCATTCACCAAGCCATGGAATCCTACATACAATCCTCCTCCACCATCAAAGTCAAGCAAGAGATCATCCACTTCATAAGACAAGTATTTCTTCAAAGCTCATAATGCTATGTATTTTCTCTCTATAATATCAAGTTCAGCCTTGTTACACTAAAAATTTTCATCCTAACATTCTGCTATGTGTATGAGCTCATTATAACTCATACTTCTCCCTTTTCAAGTCTAAACATATTAGTTCCTCATGTCAAGCCTTGAAAATCAGAAAAAGTTCCTAAAAGTCTCCTAAAATTTGGTATCGCACTTTCTGGCTATCTTGCCTGCAGTCCCGCACCCAATGTTCAGCTATCCTACGTATCTGAACGCACTTTATCTTTGTTATAGGTGCCGACCCCTGTAATATTAAAAAGGCGCAAGTAAATTCCAAAAATCTCAATTAAAGTAAATTCTGGAAGCTTCTAGAATGGATTTTGCGGTGGCAGAACCACTCTTGTGAGGTGCATGAATCCCTTACCTTATGGAGCTAACCCCTTGATGTGAGGAGCTTATCCCTTTGAAGGAGGATTCTATCCCTTCATACTTGGAACATAAAACCTCTTCTTTTCCACTATAAAAAGAGGCATTGGGTAGCCTCAAAGGGAGGAACCTTTAGAATATTTGAAGTTAAGTGCTGTTGAGATTCAGACTCAGTTGATTAAGACTTTTGTGAGGAGAGATTACATACCTCTATTAGTCTTGGTTGGAGGAGTGCAGAGCTTATCAAAGTAAAGGAGATTCCTGCTTCAGACCCCAGAAAGTCCTGTGCAACATCAAGGCTCAGGTTGTAAGGATTTTATTCTTTTGAAATTAATACAAATATACTCATTTTTCTCAATAAGCTTTCAATCAATGGTTTATTTCATAGATTCCTTGATCACTATGATAAGCATGGTTTATGATGATTTCTATACAGGTGCTATGTAATATTTTGCTTGTTTGTGACTGCAGGTTTACGAGGAAAACTCCTTCAAGCGCGCGAGGGACAACAATGACTTCAATCAAGCACTGGAAAAACGATAAGTCCTTAACACCTCTATAGAGATTTCCGTAGATCGTATATGCTTAGAGAAAGATTAGTCTATTTGGATGTTTGTTGCTAGATAATTTTAGTATTAGGGAGATCGGTCTTGTCCGCAAGACATATTAATCCTCCAACAAATTGGCAACTCCACTGGGGAAGAACTTGTTGTTTTTGGTTCTCTTTTATTTTGATTTGAGGAAACGTTTTTCCTAGTTTTTGATTGATAGACATCTACCTAGGTAGCTTAGGTTTTCTCTGTTTTTGAAAATTTTGAGATCTTTTATGTTTTTCTTTAATTTTTCCTGGGACCGCACTTTGTCTTCTTTGCACAGTGCAGGCAATTTCGCATTTTTGCTTTAGTAAACAGTGCAGTACTGCACCTGTTCCTTTTGCAAGACTACGGACCTTGTTAAAATTTTGAAAAACATTCAGATTTATTTCTTTAGTTTATCTTTATTTTAATTTAGAGTTTTTGATTTCTGCCCAGATTGATGATTTTTTCTGTCAAAAGCTTCATGTGAATGAATCTTAGTAGTTTTGGTGTTTTGATGATTTTCTAGAAGTTTTGCGTTTTGGATTGTCTTTCGCTTGGTGTTTGTAGCTATTCAAAGCATTGAATGTTTAAAATACCTGAGATTACATTGGTCTTTTGTCTTTTGCTGAATCTGGCCTGATTGTGAAATCATCCTTTATTGAGAAATAGAATTGCCTGTTTCTTTGCAAATCTTCGAAAAGAAACTTTGTTATTGGTTTTTGAATTTCATTTTTTATAAAAACATAATTGAGTGTTTTTGATCTGTTTGTTATTTTGAACAAATAGATCCTTAGTTTTCTGAATAAATAAGTAAAACATTCTTCAAAAAAATTGTAAAGCTTTTATTCAAATAGGTTATTAAAATTTGTAGGTCTCAGAATTAGTTTGATAGTTTTGAGTGTTTTTCATAGAATTTTGTAGATCTCTTTTGAAGAAAACTTGTTCTGTAGCTTCAAGTTTTTGAAAGTAAAAGGATTTTCTTATTAGCTTTGATAGTTTGTTTCATTTTTGAGTTATTGATGAAAATACAAAAATATTTTCTTTCAATTGCTCTTAATGTTTAAAGAAGGAATTGCTCAATAAAAGGATTGCATTCTCCAACTTTTCCTTAATTAGAATTTCATTGAAAGGAAACAATCTGATTATCATTTTTAGGTGCATTTTAGTGTTTTTGGAAGTCGAGTTTTCACACCATCAAAGTTTCACTTCCGCACCCATTTACTTAAGAAACAGCTCTTAAAAGTAACGCTTAATTAAAATCCATCTAGCAATCTTTTTATTTTCTAGGACTCTTATCACCAACATAGCTTAGGCTAGTATCTTGGAGTAGGGAGTAATTAACTCTCTATTGAAGCCTAGAAAATCTCTGCTTCAAACATTGGGGAAAACCACCCGGTCGGGACCTTAGGACAACTCCTTTTCCGTTTGGTATGGTGGCTCCGACTGGATTTAAAGGACCAGTTTCCTTATAACTAAATGGATTGGTTTGGATGGGTGGAAATGGGACTAAATTAACTGAAATAAAACTATCTAATTCAAACTAAATACTAATAAAGAAATTCTAACATTAACCCGGGTAATTATATGTGAATACAACTTGAGATTGTTCCAAATTAACAATAACCATGAAAATGTATTATTATTTAAATTGAAATGTGTAGAAACAAATAAAGATAACTCTGTTTAAGAAATTAAACATAGTTGTATTAGCATATTGCATTCATCATTGTATACCATCTATATATACTTATGAAAGATAACGTTTCAATTATACTCAGAAATGATATATAAAAGGAAGCGTTGTGAAAACAAATATATAAATGATAGCAATTTTAAAGCGAATATCATAAGACAAAAGAAATCAACAGTGAAAGGATAGAAATACCTCATTCATCTTGAAGACTTTCAAATGCAATGTGATACTCTAATCCAGTAACTCTGATGCAAAATCAAATTTCAAGGTACAGAAATGCAACACTTCAAAGATAATTCCGCATGAAAATCACCAGATGTGATCCTTTTTAAAAATATATAAGACAATGGAGTACAGAAATGCAATCTCCAAGTCAAAAAATATTAAGATCCAGGACCCCTCTCTAAATGCATGAGAAGGGTTTAAATACTACTTAGCTAAATCTAAAAATAGTCTTATTACAAAAATTAAGGATTCGGTTCAATAACCATCCTTTTCCTAGGCTAAAATACAGTAAAATTAAAACTAAATCTAACTATCTATGAACTTGATATTTAAACTTGTAGGCATCTAGCATAGTTTTGAGAAGATGCGGTTGACCGACTTCAGAATTCAACTGTCCTGAAAAGACAGAGTCGGCAAGCGTAGGCGCAATCTTCTCTGTAGCATTGATGATACAATTAAGCGCACTGTGCTGACTGTGTGGCTCCACCAAGTACATCCAGTATGAGTCCCAATTCAATCTTGTCAGCCCTTGGATAGATTTTGCTCTTTCTTCTACCTTTTGCCTCCATTATGTTTGCAGTTGATGTGCCTGTGGGAGATATCCTGGAACAGTTTCTGGAATCAAATTAGCTTTGTGTAAATTGTCATTTACACAATCAGTAAGAGTGTTTGCTGCTGTAGCCGCCTCCTCTGCTGCCTTCTCTGCCCTTCTGATTTGTGCATCCCAGTTATTGAACAATATTTATTTATGGTTTTCATTAACAATGGGTGCACCAGCTTTTCTGCCTTCTTCTGTCTTTTGCCATGTCAGATAATCATTGATCTTTTCATTAATCAAATCATAATCATTTCGTAAATCTACGACATGATTTGTGATTTTATTGCTCTCTTGGCACAAAGAATTCCATTGCAAGATTTTTTGGCAGAAAACTTCCTCTTGTTGAAGTAGTTGATTGTTCAAAGAGATAGTTTCTGAAATGAATTCTAGAAGCTTAGGATCATCTTTATGCTGATCTTGGATAATCTGTATTTGTTTGTCTTTATCAGCCAAGCTTTTTTGATGTCCTATTTGCATTTCTTGAAGTTGTTGTTGTAACTCTTCAAGTTTCAATTGTGCTTCCTTATTGGTCTGTACCTGTTGCAATTGCTGTTGCAGAACTTTTACCTGTTCTTCTTTCTCATTCAAAAAAAGTTGTATCTCAAATGCTTTGTCAATTGTTGCAGAAGCATAAGCTCCTGTCATTTGAGATAACTTAGCGAGATTATGAGTAGGTTCTGTGGCAGGATCTTTGCACAAAACATCTACTTGTTCTGCTTCAGTAGCAATTGCACTTTCTAACTTTCTCTTTTTTCTCTGTCTCTTCACTACTGCTTTGTATTTTGGGCTGTAGAATACATCTAGAGGAGGAATGTCCTCTACATTAAGTACAATTTCAGAGGAGGGTGTGATTGGTATGTGCTCTGTCACTGAGACTGTGTTGCTTGTTCCTGTGTTCAAAACTTTGGTTGTCTGGACAGTGGTCTGTACATTCTGTCCTTCTACATTAATCAATTGGTTGAAGGTTTCCCATTCTTTTTCTAATTCAATGATGACTGGCTGTTGCTGTACATTGGTTGGAGGAGGATTTGTCTGTTGAGAAGTCAAAATTTGCTGTTGAGTAAGTTCTTTTGATTGTGCAGAATCTTTCATGGATTCTTCCATTTTATCTTCCTTTTCATTAGACTTATTGGAATGTTCAGAAGTCTCTCTGTCAGATTTTGATTTATATTTATCTGTACTTGAACTGCCGTTAAGACTAACACTAGGAGTTTTCTCTCTTGCAGGCTCTAAGCGTAGATTTTCCAAAGGAATAGGAGTCAGTCTTCTTTCTCTGTAAAGTTTGAATTCTTGGAAATCCTCTGGAGATAACTGCGTTTGAGCTGAATTCAAAACTTCTTTAAATGAATTTCTTGCTTGGAACATATCATCAAAGAGATCATGTTCCCCGGAAAATTCCCTTACTCTGATTGCATTGGTAAAATTCTTAACAATATCATCTGGGTTGAATACCCTTCTTGAAAATTTGAACAGCTGTAGGCATGTAATGTTGCCTATCTCTTGGAATGCATGACCAATATCGAACAGTGAAAATGTTCCACATTTTACAGGAAATTGTGGCCAAATTCCTTTTTTCTTCTCTTTTAAATCTTCTGTTATACCTCCCTGGCCACAGGTCTGATAAGCAATTTCCCGAGCTACAAGTCTATCTGGAACATATAGGGGTAAAACATGGGGAGAAGCATAACTTCCAAAAACCCTAATATAAGTGAAAAATTCTTCTGCAAACCATCTCGCAACGGGGAGAATATCAACCTCTGTTTCTGAGGATAACCTTGGGGCATCCTTATTATGCAATGTTCTGTACAATGGCAACATTATTCCATGACAAATTTGGTAAAAATGGGGGACAAACTTAGACTCCCATAGTTCTTTATGGTACACATGAATAGGCAAAGGATCGTGGATAGTCCATTGCCAACCCATCACAGGGAATTTAGAGACATAACAGATAGCGTCCATGACATAAGCAGATAAATAAAAAGGCAGATAAACTCGCTGAGAAACATTTCGTTTGGACCGGTAGTGAAAAATAGTAGTGGTCAAATTATCAGATAGGATTTTGGCCCAGTCTACAATTGTAGAATTAACGGCCGCATTCAACAAAGGAAGCCATTCAGGTAAGATCATATTTATGTCAGGCTTTCCAAAATGCTTGCATAACATGGCAGCAGTGAAACAATAAGGAGAGGTAAGTGAACCCGTGCTGTACATACCTTGTTTGTTTTTCTTCAATGGTTCACTTCTTTTGGTCCACTCATTTTTTCATTCTGCCAAATTTGCATGTTCTCTGGCAAAATTTTCCATGAATTGTTTGTTGTAAGTCGCCTTAGGTTCTGGCAACTTATACATTAATCTCAGATCTTCCGTGGTGAATGACCCGATTAGCTCTTGAGCTGGAGTTCTGAATTGTCTGTCTGAAATATCAGTGCTATCCAGCACCCATTTCACCATGTCCGTATACGGGAGAATCCTCGGCCTTGCCGCTATCCTATGGAGAAATGAACAAGCCAGTTCTTTAAGGGTTGCTTCAGATGTATTAC
This sequence comes from Pinus albicaulis, assembly GCA_034641835.2. Classification (NCBI taxonomy): domain Eukaryota; kingdom Viridiplantae; phylum Streptophyta; class Pinopsida; order Pinales; family Pinaceae; genus Pinus; species Pinus albicaulis. The sequence goes on from CM076574.1 coordinate 1,354,750,254, forward strand.
TAGAACCTGCTGTAGCCACAACTTTCATCACCACAGGATTTTCTTCTTCTAACAGATTATACATTCCTTCCCAAGTGGATATACCGGCATCCTTATTACAAGCGGTGTCTGCATACAGCGAAGCCATTTCTCTGTTTTCAGAATTCAAGCTCTTCTCCTTCTTACCCATAGTGTTTAGTGAAAGCTTTGTATAGACGTTTTCTCCTTCGTGCCTGCGTTTTACGAGTAAATGAGAGTAATGGCATAAGAAAGGTGATGAGACTGTTTTAAATGTGAAGGCAGATGAAATATAATATTTTAATCATGAAACGACTTTCAATCAAAACAAAATCTCATTTACCATTAATTTTCAATCCAATCATTTAATTTAATCATTAAAGCGCATAACAGATTTGATATATGGGAAGATTGCCTTTGGAAAACGCGCCTACATGAATCTGCGACATTGCGATCTGCGATTTTCTGCGCAATATCGCAATATCGCAATGTCGCAATATCGCAATATCGCAAAATGAAGCCATCGCAATTATGTAAAATAGCGCAAAAGCGGAAATTGCGCAATAGCGCAAAAGCGCATATCGCAAATCTCACAAAAGCGCAAAATGGTAAACAACGCAAAAGATATTTGTTTAACATTTCTGTTTTCTGCGCTATGCGATCTGTGACCAATATGTTTATTGTATAGGCTTTTTGGGATCGCATTATCGCAAAAGCGCAAAATCGCATTTTCAGTTTTATAAAAGATATATATAATTTTGCGATGGATGCGCTATTTTGTTTAAAGAACAAATTTATTGTAATCTATCATAAACTTAAGTGTTTCTTAATATTCTAAGGGATTTCTCTAAGTTTATGATAGAAAGTTTTATTTGAAAAGGAAAACAAATTCTAATTGATTTTTTGGATTTTTTAACTAAGGGTCCCCATTTATTTAGTATTATTACTAATATTAAATAAAAGGGGGGGTTGTTGTTGGTCACAACACTCTCCAAGGTAGTAAAACAAACAAGTAGACAAATCTTGTGGTAGGAAATAAACCCAATCGTAATTTGTATAATCTGGGAAGCTTCTCTTAAAGAAGTCAATCACGAGATCATGTCCAAACCTTTGAGACAATAAATTCTGTCTCATTGGGGAAGATAGAAGATTTTGCACGTATTACAAACAGTAAACCTCGGATTAACCATTGTCGAGGAGCCTGGGGTCACTTGTCGGTAAACCTCGGATTAACCATTTCGAGGAACCTTCAAGGGGATTGAGCTTGCTACTCTGCCCTTGCGCGTGAGATCGGATCGTAGACTGTTCCCCCAGTTATATTTGTTACTGTTGGTAACCTTAGTGTCCATTATCTTAACATTATTTCCTAAGGTGACTGTGAAGGAAATATCTCACTGTACCTGGAGCAAACGTCGACTAGACTCACTTGGACTCTCTGGGGGGTTCTCTTCACACGAGATGGTTTTGTGAGGAAACTTGTGCCAGTCTGTTTCATTAAGCAGGTTGTCGGGGTAACTGTTCCAACCGCCCTTTCTGTATTAAATTTCTACTAAGTTGGATTTCGTCACCAACTAGTGTTTTTAGTACGGGGAGTTACTGCTTGTGTGTGGTTTGAACTCCTACATTTTTAAGCGTGTGATTCAACTGTTTGTTCCTTTAAAGACTTTAGGTGTTTTCTTTGAAATTTTCTTTGTTTGCGTGTGATTAGTTAAATGATTAATCGTGGCGGAATTGTCGAGACAATCCCGAAGACTATAAGGGAAACCCCCTGAATATTCACCAAGTCAGCTTGAAGGGCTTCGTGCTCTGGTATCGTCTAGTAGCGGTAGGATTAGATCAACAGAAATTGGAACTTCATCCATAGTGGTTCATCCTGATTATCAAACACCCATAACATAACACATTCAAGAGCCGATTTCAATTTCTGAAGTTACTGGTAGTATTTCTCCTGCCAGTGAATGGGCTGACGAACCTGAAATCTCTGAACCTAAAACTGAACCTTCTGTTTTGGAAACATCTTCGGGATTTATTTCACCAACTTCCAGCGATCTTGGTTCACCTAGGGTAAGAAATATTGTCACTGACGATCTTCCATCTGGACTATTTTCTATTGAAGAACTCACTAATCCAGACGAAGAGTTATCTCTTCCCAATTCCCCTCAATTGTTACATCTTAGGGAACATGAATCAATTTTCTACAGCCCTATTCGAACTACTGCTTGGTACTTATCTTTAACTAATTTTTTAGAGAATCCGGGTCTTGCTTTTTCTCCACCTCGAGTTCCATTTCATCCAACACCCAGAGGTTATTATCCGTCATCCATTATGGCAGGAGAATCATCCATGTTTTCCCAGACACCGGAATCATTTTTACATGGTGGTCCTTCTGTTCCTTCAGGATATTAGGATCTGTTTGGTACTTTCTCGGGGGCAACTCCTCAACCGATTGAAAGCGTGTTATCATCTGGTTTAAGTGGAATTAAAACTGAAACGTCGAACGAAGGGAAAATTTTTATGATGTCTGGTAATATTCCGAATCCGCAACCTCAAGGCAGTCAGGTACCGCCTGGAGGGCAATCTCAAGGAAATCAGTTACCGCCTGGGGGGCAACCTCAAGGTAGTCAGTTACCGCCTGGGGGGCAACCTTCAGGAAGTCAGTTACCACCTAGGGGTCAACCTCAAGGTAGCTTTTTCCTAGGACAAACTGTGGAATCATATTATTTTGGGGGACAACCCCAAGGGCAGTACATACCTCAGGGTTATCAACCTTCAGGACAGTACACACCCCAGGGTCAACCCCAAGCTCAATATGCTCCTCAGGGTCCTTATCAACCCCAGCTTCAGTACACGCCTCAGGGTTATCAACCTCAAGGTCAGTACCCAATTCAAGGTTACCAACAGCCTTCTGGTCAGTCATCTTTTCAAGGAGCCGGAAATTTACCACTTACTTATCAACCCTACATTCAACCAGGTTATGGTCCTTATGTTCAACCTTCTGCGGGACAATACCTTGGAATGAATATGGTGTGGGATCCGTCCCAATATCAACAGCCTATGCAGCCTAATGTGCAGTTACCTTTTCAACCTGGACAACCTTTGCTTTCTGGTCCGACCCAGCAACCTGTCCAGCCTACTATTCAAACTCCTACACCTAGTTCTGTTCAGCAGTCTGCGCCTAGTACACCTCAAACTCTGCCTCAAGCTGCTGCAACTGCTTCTGCGTCTGTCCAACCTGTAACACCTATTTCTGGAGTATCTGTAACTCCGAGTTCAGCTATCTCTACATCCGTGCAAATCCCTCAAGTATTTGTACCTCAGTCAGGGCCTTCCGTTCAGACTTCGGTTCAGATGCCTGGAGGACAAGCCGATACAAGTATAGTTGTCACAAGTCAACCGCAATTCACGTATCAACCGTACTAGGGATATCCTCAATTCGGTCCCAGTTCACAAAATCCAAATTATCAGTATCAACCGTACCCTGGCTACACTTATCAGCAGCCTCAACAACCCCAGTTTGGTCTCGTTAATCCTGGTTTTCCAGGAGGTTACACGATTCCTAACGCAAATCCAATTCCCAGTTATCCTGGGTATCCACCTCCTGGAACTGCTTTGGCTACTCAAGGTTTTCGTGACCCTAACCGTCAGTTACCATTTATTGCAACTTTGGATTTACCTGATTTGACACGCCTTACGAATGATCCAATTTTCTATTCTCCGTATTGGCCGCCAATGCCGCATAAGTTGCCCAGTGATATACTGAAGTTTGAAGGTAAGTTAGGAGAGGATCCATCAAATCATGTCATGACTTATCACCTCTGGTGTGCGTCTAATTCAATTATTGATGATTTGATTCGCTTACGTCTTTTCCAAAGAACTCTTATTGGTCTTGCAGCCAAATGGTACATAGAGTTACCGCGAGGCTCGTTTCATAATTTCAGTCAGTTATCAACTACCTTCTTGACTCACTTTCAGTTGCCTGTCAGATACAACAATGGCACAGAATTATTAACTTCACTTAAGAAATCTACGTCTACGTATATTTCTGATCATATTCATGAATGGCGACGTAGAAGGCATTTGGTGAAAGTTTATATTCCAGATCAGATTTTGGAAGAATGGTTTGTTAAATCATTGTTACCCAAGATCACTGAAGATGTAGCTAAGGCGGGTGTTGTTACTGAAGAGCAAGTGATTGCTCAAGCTCAGTACCTTGATCTCGTTTACACGCAGTCAGGTACTTTACACGAAAAAATCCCCGACCTTCCAAAACAAGGTCAGATAGTTGCTGCTCCTTCAGGGTATCATGCTGCTGATGGCATGATTGGTACAGTCAATACAAAAAGTAAGAAGAAATATTCAAAGAATTATTCTCCTATTATAACCTTACCAGATTCCCCAAAAGGAGAATCTTCCCCCGAAATTTCTACCGACATTCACGTCGTAGAGACATCTACGACTAAATCTAAATTCAGTGGTAAAAAGAAAGGGAAGGGTAAAAACAAGAAAAATTCGAAAGAGAAAACTGATAAAAAATGAATCCAATGACGAAAAGCGTAAGCCTCGTTACCCTTGTTACATTTTCGACGAGGATCACTTCACTAAGGAATGCCCACATCGTGCAAAGGTTGCAAAATTCGTCAAAGGTTCACAACAACCTGTTGTGTTGAAGGATCCTTTTCCAACTCAAGATAGCAATATGGTTGGTTCCACTTCGACTACTTCAGAAGAACCTATTTTGATGATGTCTCATGTAAGGATTGCGACGCGATCACAAGATTATGGTACTAAGAGTCCTGTTGATGGGAAGGAAGCAGAATATTCTAATGCAAATACATCAACTACACCTCCTCCTGTTTCTGGTCTGCTACAGATCCAGAAACAAAATCCAGACTTAATAATCAAACCGCCTGCTAAAGGTGTTCTTCGTAAATCAGCTTTCAATCCACATGCGAGAGCTGCTCAAAATTACAACATATTTGAAGACTTAGCTATTTCCCCTTCAGCAATGTCGGCTTTGGAAGTGCTGCAATCATGCCCAGTACAGTGTAAATTGCTTTTGTCTGCTATAGGAGCTGTAGATGTTCAGGATTCTAATCTTATAATCTTTGATTTAGAAAATAGTACACCTCGTCTACCTCATCAAATGGCTTTCCAGATACCATTTTTAGTCAAAAACATACCGATCTATGGGACTGTGATTGATGAGGGGGATTCAACGTGTATTATGTCGATTCAGTGTTGGAAATCACTTGGTTCTCCTACACTTAACCAATCTCCGACGATTCTTAAGGCTTTTGATGGTCGAGGTTTTCACCCTTTTGGTATTTTGCAGGATTTACCCATAGGGGTCAAAGGTAAAACCGTAAATCTAGATGTGGAAGTGGTTGATGCCCCTCTAGATTACAACCTTCTTCTAGGTCGCAGTTGGTCTTATGCGATGAATTTTTTTGTTTCTTCGGTCTTTCGACTCGTAAAATTTCCATATCAAGGAAAGATCGTCACAATAGATCAGTTAACTTATTTCTCTTCCAACCCAGCCTCTACAGAAACAATCTAGCATGTTGGTAAAGCGACTATCCCTTATAAGGATGTTGGAGTAGGATTAGTTAAAGATTCTGGTTTACTAGGAACTTTTGCCTTTCCTCCTCCTAATGTATCGCCTATCGTTGCAACTATTCACATGATTTCGTCAAATACTATTATGTTTGATGATCCTTGGATCATACCTTTTGATTATGAGTTATATTCAATTGAGGGCATGATGCCTTTGAGTCCATTTGAACTTGCATACCAGGCCGTACAATCACTTTCCAACACCTCTTCAATCAGAATCGATCCAATGAATGGGATCCCTGAGGAATCACTTTCTATATCCAGTTCAACCATAGCGACATTTCCGGATGTTGTTCATACTGATGAACAGATTCGTGAATTTTTGTCTGTTGATGATTTACCATGGGAAGATCTACATCACCGTCTTCATTTTTACCTAAACTAGATCATTTTGAAGATGATTTCGCTTCAATTTTTACTGCTGAATATGTCAAAGAACCCCAGAATCCATTGCAAAATCCTAATTCTGAATTAAATTTGGAAAATATTTCTCGAACGGTTCCAATTGACATTTCAGTAAAACCAGGAATAATTGAAAACATTCATATAGGTGCTTGTTGTACTGAAGATGAAATTAAAGCTTATAAAGCCCTATTTCAAGAATTCTGTGATGTGTTTGCCTGGTCTTATGAAGAAATTCCAGGAATTGATCCGTCAATCGTTGTGCATGAAATCAAGACTTACCCGGATGCCAAACTGTTCGTCAACTTTTACGTCAAATACATCCTAGAAAAGCTGCTGCTATCAAAGTAGAAGTTGAAAAACTGCTGCGTGCAAGTTTCATTTATCCAATTCTCTTAACGGATTGGGTATCAAATATTGTTCCTGTGACTAAAAAACAAGGAAGGATACGAGTATGTATCAATTATAGGGATATCAATCAAGCCTGTCCCAAAGAAAATTATCCAACTCCCTATATCGATCAGATAATCGATGATTGTGCCGGTAGAGAAATGTTTTCCTTTATGGATGGATTTTCCGGGTATAATCAAATAAACATACTCCCTGATGATCAGCCAAAAATAGCTTTTATTTGTCCATGGGGGACATTTTCTTATCGCAAAATACCCTTTGGATTGAAGAACGCTGGAGCAACTTTTCAAAGGGCAATGTCTTATGCGTTTCATGACATTAAGCACATTGTGCAGCTGTATCTCGATGATTTACCTGCTCATTCATCATGCAGGGCCGACCATCTCACACACTTACGAGCTATCTTTATGAGGTGTTGGCATTATAAGGTTAGGCTGAATCCACACAAATGTGTTTTTTTTGTCGATTTGGGTCGTTTACTGGGCTTTGTTGTCTCGAAATCAGGCATTCGCGTCGATCCGTCGAAGGTCGAAGCTATTGTTAAATTACCTCCTCCTTTGACTTTACGCCAACTCCAAAGTTTGCAGGGGAAAGCAAAATTTTTACGTCGGTTCATTCCTAACTATGCCGAGCTTACAAAGGGTTTCACCTGATTGTTGAAAGAGAATATTCAATTCTTTTGGGACGAGATCGTTGATCGATCTTTCGATGCACTTAAACACGCATTGACCCATGCACCGTTATTGCATCCTCCCAACTACAACTAGGATTACATTTTGTATCTTGCTGCTTCTCATTCCACCATTGGGATGGTGTTAGTTCAGGAAGGCGAACCTCATATTGAACATGTGATTTACTATCTTAGTCGGAATCTGCATCCGACTGAGATCAAGTATACACATGTGGAGAAATTGGCATTGGCAGTTGTCCAAGTTGTCCAAAGATTTAGGCACTACATCTTGTTATGTAAAACCACAGTCATTTTTTATTGCAATCCTATGATGTATATTTTAACCAAAAAATTGCTAGGGGGCAAGTATTCCAAATGGATAGTTATCCTGCAGGAATTTGACTTGGAGTTTGAGAAATCCAAGGCAAAGAAATCTTTGGTATTTGCGGAACTGATGTGTGATTTTCCCTCTACTGATACTGAAACTGTGGTAGAAGAGCCCATTGCGGACGAATCTCTGTTTCTTATCAGTACTCTCGATCCATTGTATGGAGATATTATTGTTTATCTCCAAACCTAGTCTTTTTGGCTCAAAATTTCACAATCTCAGCGACGGAAAATACGCTTCCAATCCCAACAGTATAATATCATTGGTGATACACTCTATCGTCGTGGAGTGGATTTTGTTTTCAGACGCTGTTTTGTTCATGAAGAAGCTAAAAAGGTATTAAATGACTGCCATTCTGGAGCATGTGGCGGTCATATCTCTGGGTATGCCACAACCCAAAAGATATTGCACGCTGGCTATTTCTGGCCATCGTTATTCAAAGATTGTATTTATGCAGTCCGGAAATGCCACAATTGTCAACTTTTTTATCGTAAAATGTGCGCGCCACCAGCTCCTCTTCGTCCCATAATTTCTATTGGTCCTTTCACAAAATGGGGTATCGATGTTATTACATGTAACCCTCACTCGGCTGGGGGGCATGCATATATTATCTTAGCAGTGGATTATTTTACTAAATGGGCCGAGGCGATGCCTACATTTTCGGCTGATGGCAAGACTGCTATAAATTTCGTATTTAATCACATAATTTCTAGGTTCAATGTTCCTCAAGCCATTATTACAGATCATGGAAGTCATTTTCGAAATGTCATGATGACTGAATTAACATATCAACTTGGCTTGCACCACGATAGTTCCACTCCATATTATCCACAAGCCAATGGTCTGGTCGAAGCTATAAATAAAGTTTTAGTCACCATTATTAGACGAATTATTGGTATTCACAAAACGAATTGGCATTCCATGTTGTTTTCAGCACTTTGGGCATATCGAACCTCATTGAAAACGTCAACTAGTTTCACTCCCTTTCAACTCGTTTATGGTCTGGAAGTTGTGTTGCCGATTGAATGCGAAATTCCGTCACTGAATTTAGCCATAGAGTTACTCCCAGCTACGTCTGAAGAGGAGAAATGTTTCCTGTACGTAGCTCAGCTGGACGAAAATCGACGAAATGCAGTAATAGAAAACGAGGCTCATGTTAAATGAATAAAAGCTCAGTATGATAGAAGTGTTACCCTCAAAATTTTTCAGAAGGAGACCTAGTCTTAGTTTATGATCAAGCCAATGATAAGCTAGGAGTTGGGAAAGTCGTGCCCATGTGGCATGGTCCTTTCATTGTTAAGTGAAACCTGGCAAAAGGGGCCTATGAGCTAATAGATTTTGACGGTGTCCCTTTAGGTAAACCCAGAAATGGGCTTTATCTGAAGTGATACTATGCTTAGCTTGGTATGGAGAATTTTTATTAGATTAGATTTCTTTACTACTGGTGTGTTTTAGATTAGAAAAGCGTGCTTAGTTTAGAAGTGTGTTTATCACTATTCCTGCTTATCTGAGTTTTACTCTTGATATCGCAGATGTCGACGTCTCTTCAAACCTACATTGGTTTTGCTGATGGTGCTTGTCGTAGTACACGAAACATCTCTTCCGCAGCTTGGGTTATCTATTCCCCCTCTGACGAGTTAGTATCCATGCATGGGGTAAGCCTTGGTCAAACAACGAATAACATTGCCGAGTATAGTGCAGTGATCGAGTTATTATCTGAATCCATATCATTTGGAATTCAGAGTTTGATTGTTAGGTTGGATTCTGAACTTGTTGTATTACAGCTTAACAGGGTTTGTGCCATTAGGAATCCGGTGTTATTACAGTTATTTTTAAGAGTTCGTCTCTTGGAACATGAATTTGACTACATTGAATATCAACATATTCCAAGACATTTAAATACATTAGCAGACGCAATTGCTTCTAGTATAAACAAAACAACATTCATAACATGAACACAGATAGCCGGTAAATAGTGATATATCATAGTATAGAATTGTTTTAAAAAAATATACATCGTCTTCGATCATAGGTTGGAAACACTTTATGATCGGAAAAATAGTAACACAAAAGGTCAAAAATATGAGTCTACAACACGATCATCCCATCACTGATGGTGATCACGATAAGAAACCACTGCCCGAGCCACCCTGCACAGAAACCTCCTAACAGGTCCTGGAACACCAATCACGTATCTCTGCAATCTAAGTGGAATGTCATCTATGTCTGTCTCTGGAATATCTAGAGTCAAACGCTCTAGATGATGCTCTAAATCAGTCAAGATTTTTGCTGATTGGCCTGCTGGGGCTGGTGCGGCTGTAACTGGTTGTCTTATGTCATAAGGCTAGAGATGGGCTGGTCGCCGTGGGCCCACATCTGTATTCAAAAAAATTTTGGTTACTAATTGACAAGACGATCAAAAATAAAAAAAATTAGAATTTAAAATTCGTTGAAAATGATTTTACTTGATTCATCCCACTGTTCCCCTGCTGGGAGACTCATCTCTCGGTCGCCGCAGAAATCTATCCCGGCGTATGGAAATTCCTCTATGATAAAAATTTGGCGGTCCAGCCAACGAAAATATGAAGAAGGAAATCAAACAATCTCAGTGCCCTCAATACCATGACGGGCCATCAGTGCGACCCAACGAACCATCCTAGGTTCTCGAAGACGACCGACATCAACAGGAATACTCTGTGGACCTAGCATAGGGATCCTCTCTAGAGCAAAGGTGACAACTATGGATCCATATCCAAAGTTATTTAGTTTTCCATTCTTCGCTCTAGTTAGTTGGCCTTTTATATTAGCCAACACAGCTTCGCACCAGTTGAAAATGGTGTCGCGAAAACAGTCCACAGCAATGCGCATCTGGGAACCGGTAGCCACATGCAGTGCGACACTCCCACACAGTCTGGTAACAGTAAATGCAATCACTTTCAGCTCGGGACGGATGATAGTTTTTATATCAATCTATTTGTCCCTAGGGTCTGCTTCATCATTACAGAACTCTTGTCGAAGGCTAGCGACAGTTTGGCCACCTGGCCTAGTCCCAAACAAGGAAAGTTGTTTGCCCCTCTTGGAAAAACCAGTCAGAAAATAAATATCCTCCAGCTCAATTTCGAGCCGGTGGCCGCCAATAATGAAACACTGGTCCTGCACGTTCCACCTATTTACCAGCCATGTCAAGAGGTCTACCTGTGCCCTCATTCCTTGGATGGCCCAAAATTTATACAGACCGCATGCTCTTAATGCTTGCATTGTGGGCAAATGGAGCATTGCGGCTTCTTCCATGTCCTCATTCTCACGTTATCTCCAAATCAACATCTTGTTAATCCTACAATGCATAAAAAGATAGATTAGAACAATCCAATTTGAAAATTTTTTGGCGGCAAAAGAGAAATTTGATTTTTAAATTGAAACGCGCGGGGACCGCACTTTACCTTTGTACACAGTGCGTAGGAACGCACGTGCTCTGTGGGGAAAGTGCGGACCCACGACTTTTTTCTTTGTAGAAAAAAGTCGGGGTCCGTAGGTACCATGTGTGTCACCTGCGGACCCCCGCGAGCGATTTTCAAACTATTTTTCTCCCTTAAAAATAAAATCTAAAGCCTAAAAATGAATTGTAAACGGATGAAATACAAGATTACGAGGTTGTGTATTACCTGGGACTGACGATTCTCAATTTCGACGGAGAAATTTTCAAGAATCTTCACAGGAACTTTTTTACCCAAAAGCTTCTACTTTTCACTCTGAACTTGAACGGTAAAAATGAAATTGAAAAAGTCCTTTTTATAAGTTTTTTCGAATAGATGAATTTTCAATTTGTTTATTTTTCACTTTAAAAAGGTATTTCTGAAGCATTTTTACTCATCTTAAATAGGTATGTGTAATGTCTCAAGTTTTTGTGCAAAAATTGGATTTTTCAAGAGAATTGATCATTTTTCAACAAAGAGCATACTTTTATCACTTTTCCGGACTCTTTCAAAAAATTCACAAAAAAGTGAAACATTGGAGTTCTCTTTTAAGCCCTTTTTAGATTCTCTAAACATGAAAATATTTCCGAGTACTTGATTGTTCAAAATTGTTAAAGTAAATGAATAATCGTCCCTTCAGTATAAGTTTACCCCTTTTACGGACTGAAATGGACTACTTACGAAAAAGGTATACGTTGACTAAATACGGTCAATAGAGTTCTCTCCCGCATTATTTTATCCTTTTTCATGCTCGAGAGACTAAATTTACGAAAAATTACACCCATGGAGTTTTCTTAAGTTTTTTCTTCTGAATCCCTAAAATTGAAAAACATCGAGTTTCTCCTATACTGGACTCATTAAAATTTAACAGTAAAGGACCTGTTTAATTTTCAAACAGGAATGAACCACTCCTTCTTAGGGTTTGAATCTTAAACTAAGTTGGACTCATCCAAAGGATGAGCTTATAAACAAGCAAATGTTATCCTCCTCAAGATTGTCAAAAATAAAGAGGTACTTACCAGAAATGGGGGGGGAAAAAAGAGAAAAATGGACTTGTTTGTTGTATTTTGATTTTTCGAAAATCTAGTTAACCACTCTTGAACATGACACTTTCAATCACCTAGGTTGGGAAATCCTTTGCCTAACAGTTAATCAAACCTCATTTGAAAGTCTTCATCCGGTTCCTGGGTATTAGCTTTGGGTCAACTGTCACCAAGCCATCTGCAGTGTCGTTATGTGTTCAAGAGGACAGTTCAAATAAACCATTCATTTGAAAAATATCTGTCATCCATTTTTGACCATCCCTGAGTTAGTCCTTGCCGATATGTTTTCAAAACTTGATCTATGATTTCGTGTTGTGGGCTTGCTTACAACAGATCACTTTCTATCGACGACAACTCATTATCTAGGGAGTTGATCTAGAAATCGTTAGTACCTTGAAATCTGCATGCCTTAATGGCAGGTTTCTCGCCTTCGACAACAGGTTGCATCATTGACCTTCGATCGAATGATTCTGTGACATGTTTTACTTCAGCTCATTCATTCACATTTCATGGATTGTATTGGGTATTTTGAGAGCCATTGACATTACAGGTGGTTACTCTCACACTTGTTAACAATTTACATCATTGACTGGTAATCAAGTGGTTTCTACCATGTTCGACTTCGACACATTTATTCACATGGATAGAATCATACTAGTTCGAGATGCGGAAATCAAGACCCTGGATCTATTTTCTACCATCCAGTCTGCGAGAAATTTTGTTATCTTACAGTAGAATATTTACAAACAGATGGCTGCGTCCATACTGTGTCTACACATGTCTATACTGTGATGTACTCAAAATCATTCCTGTATCAGAACAGTTTGAATTGGTTAGTTTTGATCTGAGTATGGGAATGCCTACCTTAGCGATGATATATATATATTTTGCATTGAATGTTTTTACAGGTTTCAACTGGGGTGACCATAGGATGATCCTTGAAATGATAAATTACTGCACTCTTCATATATGACAGACTTCAACATCATCTATTTCAGACTTTTCACTTTAGGGGGCAATCTGTTACACTAAAAATTGTCATCCTAACATTCTGCTATGTGTATGAGCTCATTATAACTCATACTTCTCCCTTTGCAAGTCTAAACATATTAGTTCCTCATGTCAAGCCTTGAAAATCAGAAAAAGTTCCTAAAAGTCTCCTAAACTTTGGTATCACACTTTCTGGCTATCTTGCCTGCGGTCCCGCACCCAATGTTCATCTATCCTGCGTATGTGAATGCACTTTATCTTTGTTATAGGTGCGGACCCCTGTAAGATTAAAAAGGCGCAAGTAAATTCCAAAAATCTCAATTAAAGTAAATTCTGGAAGCTTCTAGAATGGATTTTGCGGTGGCAGAACCGCTCTTGTGAGGTGCATGAATCCCTTACCTTATGGAGCTAACCCCTTGATGTGAGGAGCTTATCCCTTTGAAGGAGGATTCTATCCCTTCATACTTGGAATATAAAACCTCTTCTTTTCCACTATAAAAAGAGGCATTGGGTAGCCTCAAAGGGAGTTGAAGCTTTAGAATATTTGAAGTTAAGTGCTGTTGAGATTCGGACTCAGTTGATTAAGACTTTTGTGAGGAGAGATTACATACCTCTATTAGTCTTGGTTGGAGGAGTGCAGAGCTTATCAAAGTAAAGGAGATTCCTGCTTCGGACCCCAGAAAGTCTTGTGCAACATCAAGGCTCAGGTTGTAAGGATTTTATTCTTTTGAAATTAATACAAATATACTCATTTTTCTCAATAAGCTTTCAATCAATGGTTTATTTCATAGATTCCTTGATCACTATGATAAGCATGGTTTATGATGATTTCTATACAGGTGCTATGTAATATTTTTCTTGTTTGTGACTGTAGGTTTACGAGGAATACTCCTTCAAGCGCGCGAGGGACAACAACGACTTCAAACAAGCACTGGACAAACGGTAAGTCCTTAACACCTCTATAGAGCTTTTCGTAGATCGTATATGCTTAGCGAAAGATTAGTCTATTTGGCTGTTTGTTGCTAGATAATTTTAGTACTAGGGAGATCGGTCTTGTCTACAAGATGGATTAATCCTCCAACAAGCCTCTAGTTACAATGAATCCTCTTGGATAATATAGGCCAAAGAGAAAGAAACCCTCCTAGAGCAACTAGAAGGCCATTGGCCTAATAAAAATATCTGATTTTGTCCTTGAGGATTTGCAAAGCCCAAGGCACAAAATATATTCAAAAATATCTATTTAAGCTAAAAATAGAAATAAAATTGACTTTTAATCTCTGACATAGAGTTAAAAATAGCTTAACGCACATTTGGATGGCCGCCTTCAGAAAACTTCCTTTTCAGCCAAAATGCTACAGGAGCGTAGTGCTAGAAGAAATCTTGTTTTGCAAACAACTTTTGAGGGACTTCCCGATGTCAAAACAAGGCCTGTGATGGCTTGTTGGAAAGCCCTAGATGTCTAGATTCTGTAACTACTTGATTTTTCTCACACTAATCCCTATAAGTTTTTCAAAAATTGGACTGAGTGAAAAAACGTAGGCGGATCTCACCTGCTGATATGTGAGGTAGAAAGGTGAATTTTGACAGATGTTTGCCTCTTTAGGGGACCAAAACACCTGATTTTGATCTGAAAATTTGTAAGTAGATGCCCCCAAATTTAATACATCGAAAAAAAAACTTTCATGAGCTGAGGATCCTCCTAGCAAACATGGCAATGCCTAGAAAAATGTGCAATTAGGCCTAAAAATCACAAAAAACAAGATCATGTCCAAAATTACTCAATTTTGGTAAGAAAACCCCTTATGGGTTCCTGGAAGCATGTAAGGAAGTTGAAGCCAATATTTTAAGCCTAGATTTGTGTTTTTCCCCTTTTTTCACCGGGCGCCTCCTTTGGGCAGTTTTGAGCCTTTCTTGAGCAATTTTGAGTTTTCTTCAGGCAAATTGATTCAATTTCTTGTAACGCCTGGTCATCTTCCTTTGCAAACCCAAGTCTTTGTTTGCCTTATCTAATTTGTCCTCCAAATTCTTGTTGGCTCTTTCAAGCCATGATTCTTTATCATTTTCTATCTCTTGGGCAAGCAATTGTGTGAGAGGACACGATCGAGCAAGGGCTGCTTCTTCTTCCCTCTATTTCTCCAAAGATTTCCTAAGACCCATAGTCCTAGGCCTTTTTCTTACTTGCTGCTCTTCTTCCTCAATATCTTCAAATTCGCCCATATACTCTTCAAGCTTGACTTGTGCTTTGTATGCTTCCCTTTGATATTTGAATGCTCGGGCCTCATAGATTTCCATTAGCCCACTCATCTATCTATTTTTCATTTTTAGAAAGTGTATGAGGTCCTTTGACCTTTCTAGATCAGTTTCTAAGTCCTGGATTTGGGCTTCCCTGTTTTGCAAAAGTGACTCAAGGATTATGGCTTCATCATCTCCAACATCATTGTCTATTTGTATGATGTCAAACTCTCTTTCTTGCTCATGGCCACTCTCCTGCTGTTCAACTTTTTCTTTGCCCTTGCTTTGGATAGACTTATTTTCTCTTGTTCTCTTTGGCAATTCAACAATACTCTTCTTAGGTAGTTTGCCTCTACTCCTTAGCACCCTAGTGACATTACTGGTCACTACTGGAGTGATTTTATTCTTTGCAGATTTGGTGTTTTTAGCCTTTGGTGCTTTTGAGGAATGAATCATGGCCCCTTGCCTAGGAGAGGCAACAAGCACATGTTATTGGCTGTGTTGAGGAGGAGAGAGAGGAGGTTTCATCACTAGCATTTGTTCAACTTGATCTTTTACATTGCTTCCTCCTTCATCACCTAATTTGTTGCACCTTTCACTATTTTCATGTTCTTCTTTAGGGTTGACTTGTTCAATGTTTTCCTTATTGTTGTGGTTCTTTTCCTCTTGAGGGCTATCATGTTCATTTCCTCTGCTTTTATCATGACTGTCTTTACGACTGCCTTGTCCGCCCTCCTCACTGTTTTGCACTTGATTTTCATCATTATTTTGCTGACTGCCACTATCTTCATTAGCTCCATTGTCTTGAACCTCTTTATGTATGTTACCCTTATATTGATTGTTTTCCTCACTTACCTCTGTGGGTGGGCTGTCATTATATTCACTTTTTTCCTTAGATTCTATGTGTGGGCTGCCATCATGGTTACTACTTTGCTGGGAGGTGCTTTTTTCACTGTCCCTTTGATTGGTTTCATGAATTTGTTGAGGACTGTTGTGTTCCTCATCATTACTGCTTGCTTGAGGATTGTCACTATTCTTACTACCTCTTTGATTGCTTTCATGCTAACTGTCACTCTGTTTCTCATCACTACTTTGAACCTCTTCCCTTTGTTCCTCATCATCACTACCCTGTTTTTCTTCAGTTTGTTCTTCATCCTCACTAGCTGTATGTGGGTTGTCCCCATGCTCATGTTCACTGCTCTACTTAGGGATGCTTTTTTATTCATCCTCACTACTTTGTTGAGTGCCACTGACTTCCTTATCCTTTGGTGAGCTCTCTTCACCATCACTAGTGTGCTCATGGTCACTGTTCTGTTGTTTGTCACTTGGTTCCTGCTCACTACTTTGTTGAGTATCACTATGTTCCTCATCATCACTACGTTTATTCCTATTTTCATAAGAATCTTCTTTTTCACTATCAACCATGGGTGATGTTTTCTTTTGACGGGTAGACTGAATAGATGAAGGGGAGACATAGTGAGTGGAGGGTGAGGAGGACATATGAGATGGGGCCATGAGATCAAGAGGCAGTGGTAAAATCCGGATGAGAAATGAAAGTCTCCCAAGAAACTCCTTTATTTTCAAGCTGGTGAAGGATGATGATTTTGATGAGAGAATGATGGAAAAGACTAGCTTTTTTCTAACCAGAAGGTCTCTTTTGGACAAGGGAGGACATCTTGTGTATGCATTTGCAGAGGAAGAAAGGGAGATTCAGCAGCTGAGTCCGAGTGAAATGCATCAGAAGTCTGACATGATAGGAATAAACTCGAGAATATTTCCCCTCACATGCGAAATATCTCATGATGGTTTTCAAAAGGGGTGCATAACTGTTCAATAGATTAGAAAAGGGGAAAATAGCCTTGCATTCATTTTGGTAAGCTGGTTTCAAGAAGGGCTTGTAGTGGTCTAGGTCCAAATAGGCTTGTTTGAACCATTTCTCACCAAGATAGGGAATCTTGGTGGCCTTTGACACTGACCTAGGAGTGAGAACAAAATCAAGGCTTGCTAGGTGAACATATTTTCCTTGCAGCCTCGGGGCAAACAGTTGTGTTAAGGGAGGGTGATTGGTGACCTCCTAGACTTTTTTGCAAAAATCAAGGCACCCTACCTCATGAAAGTTGAAAAGGACTGAAGGGGAATCATTTAACTCTTTAGTTGTAGTAGGCTCAAACCTTTTGTGAAAGCCACCCTTGTTGACCTTCCTTGGAGGCATGTTTTGCTCAGATTTCCTTCACTTGTATTATCAAAACAAGTCTTTGATTAAACTAGGTATTTCTTCTTCAATCAATGCTTTTCTCTTTAACAACTATCTTTGGGTTATTACTAAAAAAAACAAGCCTTTCAACTGATAATAATCCCTTTCTCCTCAAACACTGTTTTTCTTTTTATTAAGCAAGCATAAGACCCTTGAAAACAACTGTGTTTCCCCTTTTGAAATCATTGTTTTCTTCTTTGAAATCACTGTTTTTCTTTTTTTAAGTTTTTATTTTAAAAAAAATTTGTGACCAAAATTAAGAAGCAAGGGCACGAGAAATACCTTTTAAATCACCCTGCTATGTTTGAAAAACCCAAATTCTGAGCAAAAATCGGCTTTTTTTCACTTTTGGAGACCTTAGAAGGGGTGCTACGCTCCTGTGCACATGCGTGTAGCATCTACACGCTACTGTGTGTCAGGTCAGGCGCCTTCTGAAGGACGGGCGGGGCAGGTTGGTCGGAGTGGATAGGCGCGTCGCACTATCTCACAGGCGCATTGCGCCGTGTGTAAAAGCCTTCGGAGGGACGCTACAGGAGCATCGCGTCCTGCTACAGGCGCGTCGCGTCTTAAAAAATTTGCAAGTGACCTTCCCAGGGTTCGAAAAATCGCTTCTCCTCTGTCAGTTGCACAATAGAAAGTAGAACGTCCACTTTGAGAGCTTTTATAGCTCTTTTTTAAATTCTTTTGAACACTTCCTCCCTCCCTTTGATAATCTTATATTTTTGCCTTCGTGTTTTTAGAAAAACAAAGGTGGGCACCCTTTTTCCTTTTGGAAGAAAAACCCTTTATGATGATTGTGTTAATCTTTGATGAAAGAGGCTACCTTTTACCAACTTCTTTACATATTTTAAGCTGTCCTTCTCAAAATCGTGATGTGTTTATCTCTGCTACATTATTCAAGGATGGTATTTTATCAAAAAGTCTTTTTTTAAAATAGTTGTTTTACCATAGGTGAGTTTTAGTCATTTTTAAAACCAACTATTTGTGCTTAAAAACCATCTGAAAAACACTATACTTATCCTTGGAAGGCTGTCTTTAAACCAGATAACTGCGTTATGCCCTTTCCTAGCTTTTGAGAGGTATACATCATCAAAAATGTTCTTTTGCTTTGGTTTATTACTAGAATGAACTCTTTCAAACACATTATCTCTCAAATCTGCCCATTACTAACAATTTTTCTTAAACACAATGTTAATACTTGGAGACTTGATCCTCTGCTTATTTGTGAAGGAGGCCATAAAAATGTGTTTCTGACCCTCTGCTCATTTTGAAAGAGGTCCTATTAAACATAGAAACTTCATCCATCTCAACACTTAGCCTTGTTCTGTAATATATATCTTTTCTTTGTACCATATCACCGTGAAGTTTTTTAAGGGAGTAAACAATGTGATTGGTACATGGGGAGCGATTATTGCTAGACATATTTGAACTAACTCTTTCCCTTGACTGTGTTCTCAGGGGTAGTGAAATTGTTTGTGATAGTCTTTCAAAGTTTAGTTCATGATAAGGTATAAGAAGCATTTTTCCTTCTTATATTCTCATCCTGGTTGCCTAAATTTATTTGGAGCTCTTCTTGTCAAAGACTATCCTTCTTCCTTAAACAGAGAAACTTGTAATGCTAGGTCACCATTTTGAGATCTTGGACAATGCTGCCTTTGGAGTTAATCATGGAGTGTTGAGCATCACTTAGTCCTTTGTATTGATTTATCTTAATGAATGACCACTGTCTTCAGGCATCCTTTGGATTTAAACCATGTACATTTTTTGTTCTTTACTTACTGCTCTCCATCTGATTCTTGATGGAAAACTATTTCAGTATGAGAAACTTGTTAAGTTTGTTCTTTTTCTCCCATTTGCACATTGATCATCACTCAATTACACCCCTGCAGAGATGTAAAAATAGATTCTTTTGAACTTTGGAGGGCTTCTTTGTTGTTTCATGGGGATCATGCCTGATCTAATCATATTTATTCAGATAGGGAAACTCCTTCTCTTTTCCTGATTGTAACATTTTTAAGCCTTGCTAGAATGAAAACAAGTAACCTGTTAGTGGTGTATGACCTGAGGCTGAATCAGTGTATTGTTTTGCAGAATAGGAAACAATTGATGAATGACTGGTACTAGACACAAACTTTTTGGCTTAGGATAACTTAGTTAAGGAAAATTGTCCCAAACACCACCACCTAGACTTAGAGACAATTTGTAACAGATTTTGAATATTTCCTTAGTCATGATCAGGTTATCATATGATCTAATGATTAGTGAGAGAAGGACAGGTGTTTTTTCAAATGCTAGATAATGAGACTTATGAAAATAGGGGATTTTGATATCAGAGAGACAAAAACTATGACAACCATAGACAGGGAGACTTTGCTGAAATGAGATAGGATTTGAAAACTGAAGACTTTTCTCATCATAGGCTAAAAAGGAAAGGTAGGGAGACAAAAATTTGTTTGAGGTGTTTTCTAAATGACAAATTGACAGATTGAGATTAGCTTCTAGAAAACTCAGCCAAGGAATCTAGTCATCAAAATATGCAAAAATAATGATGACTAACAGAATGATGAATATCAGAAGAGTTTTGAGCTACTCAAAGAGAAGATGGTCTCTACACCCATACTAATACTTCCTGATTGGTCGAAGGAATTTCATGTACATGTGGATGCATCAGGAATCACCTTGGGTGATGTTCTAACTCAGCCTAGGGAGGGAGATACTGATCACCCGGTTGCCTTTGCTAGTCGAAAACTCTTTGGTGTAGAGCGCAACTACTCCACCACCAAACGAGAAGGACTGGCTATGGTATACACGTTATAGAAATATCAACACTATCTATTCGGAGGACACTTTAAGATTTTTATCGATCATTCGGCCTTAAAATAACTTGTGAAAAAGCCTGTGTTGGGGGGGGAAGATTTGCAGATGGCTGTTGCTATTTCAAGAATATGATTTTGAAATCATCATCAAGCTAGGAAGGCTGAATGTGGGTCTGGATCATCTGTCCAGCATTGAGATGGGAGAAGAACCTACTAACTTTGAGGAAGGATTACCAGATGCGCAACTGTTCAACATTAAGGTCGTTCATGCACACTTCGCTGATGTCATTCAGTTCATGACTACAGGGGTAGCCCCCGCAGAATATTCAGTACAACAGAAGAAGGAGTGTGTTACTCGGGCGACGGAATTTACTATCATCGCCGGCCAATTATACAAATTAAGTGCTGATGAAGTACTACGCAGGTACGTCCTGGAACATGAACGACATGCCATCTTGGCAAAGGCGCACAAAGGCATCACAAGAGGCCCCTATGCGGGAAAGGAAACGACACAAAAGACCTTAAGAGCTCAGTTATTGTGGCCTACCCTACACCATGATTCTCATGACTATTGTAAATCATGTGATACGTGCCAGCGAAGAAGACGACCCTCACGAAGAGATGAAATTCCATTGCAACCTCAAATAGCTTTGTAGGCCTTTGAAAAATGGGCCATTGATTTTGTAGGACCAATCAATCATCTAGTAAAGAAGAGAGGTGCGCGCTACATTATTACTGCCACTGACTATGTCACTCAATGGGCTGAAGCACAAGCGGTGAAGGATTGTACTGCAGATACTGCTGCGCACTTCATATTTGAGCAAATCTTGACCAGATTTGGATGCCCAAAGTTCCTGATGAGCGAAAAAGGCACACACTTCGTTAATGAAACGACACAACCCCGAATGATGAATTCTGGATCCATCAGGAAAAAAGTACACCGAATCATCCACAGGCAAATGGGGCAGTCGAGGCTTTCAAAAAAATCTTAGAGCAGGCATTGACCAAGGTCTGCAATCCCGATTGTAGTGATTGGGACGTACACATCCCCTCTGTTTTGTGGGCCTATCGGACGACCTGCAAGAAGCTAACAGGAAGGACCCCCTTCAGATGGTCTACGACAAGGAGGCCATTATGCCAATAGAATACATTGTTCCTAGTCTACGTATCACAACATTTACAAATATGGTAGAACCTGACATAATGTAAGAACGCCTTGTGTAGCTTTTGGTGTTGGAAGAAGATCGGTTCATTTCTAACTTTCATCAGCAGGTTCAGAAGGCTTGCAATAAAGCTTGGCATGATCGACATGTTCGCCAAAAGACATTCGTAGAAGGTGACCTAGTCCTCTTATATGATAGCTAGTTTCGAAACACCCAGGGAAATTTCGATAGCATTGGCTTGGTCCCTATACCATTAAGGAAATCACGGATGTGGAGCAATCAAGTTAGCCACCCTGCGCGGTGACGTGTTGCCAGGATATGTGAATGGCATTCAGCTCAAGCCATACAGGGTTAAATGACTATATGGCCCGAATAATTGTCTCAGGCAGACTCGACCCACCAAGGATGGGGTGCTGAGGCTCGAATGGGATACACACACTGGTCATGATAATCAAGCAGCTCCAGGGACAATTTGCGAACCTGCGGCCACAGTGACTCGAGACGAGTCACAATTTTGTGTTGGGGGACTGTTGGAATAGGGTCTCTTGCAAGCTGCGAAATTGTTCTGGTTTTGTATATTTTTTATTATATTTAGTGCAGCGCAGGGGTTTTGGGGTGGGTCAAAGCCCCAAAAGCATTGTAATTGGTCAAAGGGTAGACCTAGAGTCCACAAACCATGGTTTGTGGACCATAGGAAATATTAGGCTATATTGTTATAAATAGAGGGACATTTTGAATTGTAGGGGAGGAAGATGATGAGATCTTGATGCGAATTGTGGCTTAGTAGATCTATTTGGGTTTTCTGGGAAAGGACTCTTGCTGGCTGTGTGTGCGAAGATCCCAAGTCTTGCTATGTGTGGACCCTGCTGCTGTGTGCGTAGGTCAGGTTTGGGTATTATAAGAAGGAATTGAAGGATTAATGAATGAGAAATGTTGTTGCGTAGCTTAATGTATTTTTACTGTTGATGAGAATCTCTAATAGCTGCTGTGTTATGCATATTCTATGTTAATATGTGAAAGTATTGTGTTAAGCATTTCTTCTGCATCTGGGTTTGTTCTGTTATGTTTTATGCAAAGAATAACTGTAATGTTGCACTAATGTTTTAGAAGTATATGATTTGTTGAGTACAGTAAGTATAGTTGACCTTGTGCACGTGGATGCGAAGGAGATCTATAGATCTGGTTCTAAGATAGGAAATCTGGTAATTATAAAGCTGTACGTAGCTCTTCTTGGCTTACCTATCCTCTCTCAGGGTGCGAAAACCTAGTTCCAACACCCACCCATACTGCTTCGAGTGAGACTTTGACCTGCGCAAGCAGGTTACTGCCAAAAGGGCCAATAGTATAGTGGTTTGTTGGCAAAACTTAACCTTCGAACCTGGGTTAGGACCCCTCGAGCCAACAGGGACTGAACCAAGTAAGGATGGGAAAATAAACATTCGCGTTGTATGTGATTTTATTTTGAGGACCATCCTATTTACTATCACAAAAATTTTCAGTTCCGCTACACTACATGTGGCAAACAGATCATACATGTAGTATGCACTGGAATATTTATAACCAATAGTTTTTAACTGGGCTGAAGCTGTCCTCTTTCATATGAAAGAAGAGATGACCAAAGAAAAGGGAGAAAGGAAGAATAACTTCAACTATGGCTCGATCCTGATTTCCTTCACCTTAGAGCGGATTCCATTGATGCAGCCCCAACATGTTACACTAGGCATATATGGCCCTAGAGATCCACAGATGCAGAGATGGGTTGAATTGATGTCTAGACATGTTGGTTAATCGACCATTTTATTCTCAAATGCATTCTTTTCCTGGTTTAGGCGAAAGATGATTGCCATAGATCTGTATGCATACTGATGCGTATATTTTCGAGGAGATCCAGACTTGATTCTACTAGACGGCGCTCAATGGGGTGCAATTGGTAAGAAATTTTTGACCATGTATTTTTTTTTTTAAAGGTTTATACATTTTTTTGTATTTTGATGTTTCCCAAGACTAAACTAATGTTTTGATGTATGCAGATGTGGGTTGAGTTTGACCAGTGGGTCAGCCAGAGCATGGATCAGATGAGTGAGCAGAGAGGTATGTCGGGAGATAATTCCTTTGGGATTTAGATATGTTTGAGACTCTTACTGAGCTATACCAGCATGTGGAGGGATTGAATTTAGGGATTTTGGATTGCTAGATCGAAGAGTTTCCTATGATACTGTAGCGCCACACTATTGGCATTCCTAACCGTTGTCTTGGGCACACATTTTGTAAAAACCTATAACTATATATCTACTTTTTTCAGTGTTTTCCTATCTTTATTGCGCAATCCTATTCAATTATCTGATGTGAATTGAAAATATGTCTTTACATGTGTTGCAAATGTCTGTTTAAAAAATAATTCGCTAAGGAATCAATTAATGTGTTCAAATTTTTAGAAATGTGTTGATATCGAATGAAATCAAAATGACTTTCTAAAAGTCGAACTCTTAAAAACATATGATGTAGTGTTGGATTTCGAACAATATAGACACAAGTAAGTTGTAGTACAACAATTTGTGAGTCTAACCTAATGATAATGCAGTTAATACCAAATGAAATGGCATCGGAGAGAAGTTTGATCAACATGTTATACTCATCGATATTGTTTGTAGATCGATTGATACAAATCCCTTGAAAACTCACTAACTCACGGCTCAGAGCGAAAATGACCCATATTACAGAGGATAGATTCTGCGTACTACGACTAGCACCATCAGTATACCCAACGAATGGTTCCAAAGATTCAAACATCTGTGATGAAATGTAAAGCGAATTACTAACTTCAAGAAAACTCTAGAAAAAAAACTGAGTAAATGCAAATCAAAATCACATATACAATTTAATACAAAAGTTTACTATGCTCATGTTTAAGCATAGTGACGTTTGAGATACAACCCATTTCAAGGTTGCACCAATGGAATTCCATCGTCATATACTAACACATAGGTTCCCTTAGCAAGAACTCTTTTAACAATACAGAGGCCATGCCATAACGACTCAAATTTTCATGTACTTATTACATCATATTCCTAATCATAAAGTAGGAGCAGGTCACCCTCTGGGAAGATGTGAGGCTTGTTGGGTATGTGTTATATTCTTTCCACGACTAGTCATGTGCAGGGGGGGTCATAGGGGGGGTGGCATCCCCCCTTGTTCGGGGCCTGGGGTAGCACCCCGGGAAATTTTTTTTGGTCCTTATTTTTCGGTGGGTGGACCCGCCCATGGTTTTGTGCATGGGTTTGCGCATGGTTTTGGGGCATGATGGTTTTCAACCCTTGGTATTTTGTAGATCCAATCAAGGGAACTACGGTTATGTTATAATCCAGGGTTAATGGATTGGGGTTTATGTATGATTTGGCATATATATATATATATATATATATATATATATATATATATATATATATATATATATATGTTGTAACACTAAAAGGAATATAATGAAAAAATGAAGCCATTCGTCCCAATTTGGGATCCAGGGGAAAATCTCTGTGTATATATGTTTTATGTTTTATGCTCTCGTTATTGTTTATTTTCTATTTTTAAGATTCATTTGCAGATAATTTCTGTACAGGGTTGGTCATATTGCGCCTTAATTTGTCTTTTATGCGCTTCATTGGCCAATGCGACTTCATGATGTGTTTCATCAAGATGGATGAGGTAAAAGACGCGCTTTTTCAGTAGAGGTGTAAGGTAACAAGTAAACGGTGAGTTTTAACAACGATATTTCACATTGGATAGGAAAAATAAATTCCAGACCATACACCAATTTAAAGGGGGTAAATCTGGTTGCATTCCTCACCAAGGTTCGGTATGGCCACAAATCCAAGTATAGGATCAAAAGAATTTTTTTTTTATGAAATCCTATCATTCGTTGAAGCATTTGCTTAAGAATATTGTTAATAAATACAACTTTTCCATTGGATTGTGGATAATAAGGAGTAGAACTATCATGTGGCAGTCAACTCATTCATCATGTGATTGCAAAAGTGCTTACCATGATCTGTGACTATAGCCTGTGGAACACCAAACCATGAGATGACATTATTGAAAAAGAATAATGCAGTTGTTTCGCCTGTGTTATTGAATGTAGGCATCGCTTCAGCCCACTTGGTAAATTAGTCTACGACAACAATAATATAACCATGCCCCCCGGAAGTCATGAGGGTTACAAGTCATGAAGTCAATGCCCCATTTTGCAAATGGTCCCACAATAATAATAGGATGCATCGGCACTGGTGGTTTGCAGATTTTACAATCACATATATGTCTCACATAACAACTTCTAACCGCGAGGATGCAGTCGTGAAATATGGTAGGCTAAAAGTAACCGGCGTAGAGTATATTCCACATGGTAGTGTATCTAGACAAGTTTTCACCACAAGCCCTAGCATGGCAATCATTTAGAACCTTCTCGACCTCCTCATGAGTGAGGCACCTCCTTAAAATATTATTGACACCACAATGATAAAGTGTATCGTCGATGATCAGATAATCTTTGGCTTGGTATCGAATGCGTTGCTGTTGAGAGCGAGAGGTATCAGGCCAAAAATTCTAGGTTTGGAGATTAATGATAAAATCCCCATTCCAAGCATTAGATGATCCAATCAGAAATAGAGACTCATCAGAAATTGATGGATCCAATGTAGTAATAGTACTATCAGAGGGAAAGTCGCAGAGAAGCTCAACCAAAACAAAAGACTTCTTTGACTTGGATTTGATGAATTCCAAATCAAATTCCTGTAAAATGAAAATCAATTTTCAATATTCCCCCCCCCCCCCAGCAATTGGTGTGACAAAATGTATGTCACGAGGTTGCAATTTGAAATGACAATGGTCTTCTGGAATAGGATATAATGGCGAAATCTTTGGACATCTTGAATGACCGCTATTGCGAGCTTTTCGACGTATGAATAATTCACTTCCATGAGATTACGACTCAAATAATATATCATATGTTCTATCCCATATTATTCTTGGAAAAATACCATATAAATGGTCATATCTGCCATGATGATATATAATAAATAATCATTCTGATAATTGGGGGGATACATTAATAACGCTCAGACCACTGTATTCTTGAAAACATCAAAAGAAGCTTGCGCAACCTTATCCCAATGGAAGGGAATCCCATTTTTCAATAGATGGGTGAATCTTGCAGCCATTTTGGCATAGTTGGGTATGAACCTCCTCAGGAAGTTAGCCTTTCCTTGAAGTTTTTGTAACTGAAGTAAATTTGATGGTGCAGACAAATCAAGAATGGCCTGGAACTTAAGTGGGTTAATTCAACTTCCTTATTTTGAGATGAAGAATCCTAGCAAACGACTAGAACCGACACAAAACACACATTTGTGTGGATTGAGGCATATTTTTGTAGTGTTGACAACATAAAAAGATAACTCTCAAATGCATCGAGTGATTAGTCCGATTTTGAAAATGTGTGGGTACATCGTCTAGATAAGGTTGACCAATGTGATTGATGTTATTGAAAGCATAATTCATTGCTCTCTGAAATGTTGCCCCAGTGTTATTAAACCAAATGAGAGTTTATGATAAGTGAATGTGCCCCAGGGAAAGATGAATGTTGTCTTATATTGGTCCTCTGGGTGGATATTGATTTGATTGTAACCGGAGAATCCATACATGAACAAAAAAAATTCACATCCAGCACAATCGTCAATAATCTGGTCGATAAAGGAAGTAGGATAGTTTTCTTTTGGATAGGTAAGTGTTGAGGTATAAAAGGTATATTTTTAACACCTATTTATCCTACATTAATCATCAATCCAGGAACGACTTTTTGTTTCAAGAGTGTACTCTGTCTGAGGCTACAATTCAAGCTAAGAGTAATGCTTTGTAAGACGTAGCACAGTGTTCTAAATACAAGAGTAAACCGATTCTTGGAAAAGAAATATAATTACAATAACATGAACTCAAATGCTATGAAATCAAACTATTCACTCGGCAAACATCAATCAAGGATGCAGTAGCAATAACTCATTCCTATAGAAATTGATGCAATTGAAATCAAACTGGAACAAGACAATCAATCTGGGAACGTGGAAGAAATAACCAATATTCTCTACAGTTGACAGTCCTTCTTTAAAGCAATTAAAGGGAAATAGAAACTAAACTAGAGCTGCTATTGAAATTAAACTAGGAAATCTCTTTGAAAACTCCTTGCAACTTGTAAACTAATGAACTAGAAATGAACAGCAAACTGGAACTGAACAGTAATATAAATGAGTAGCAAACTGAAACTAAAGGAATTGAACAACAAATACTAACTAATGAATCTAAACAATAGATCTTAACTTAATGGAATTAAATAGAAAATTCTATTAGTCACCAAACCCTGTTGATAGCAAACGTTGTTAAACAGTAATCGAAATGAACAACAATCAATTGGAACAAAACATCTAATGCTGAACAACAAAGCTCTATAAGGTATGGCAAGATAAATAATATTGGAATTAAGGTCCTTGTCAAAACGAAACAACAATGTGATTCATTAACATAACGAAACCAATCAGTAATTCGAAAGCAAACCAATTAACTTGCAAATGTAAAAATAACCACAAACTATCACACAACAGTAATTAAGAGATAGAGATACAGACAACATATCGATCCACTAGGGCCGGGCCTTTAGCACCAGTGAAACACTGCTGGGTTACTTCAAAGCTGAAGAAATGGAATGGAAATGCGTCTTTGTATTAATCAAACATAAATTGTGTTTACAGCGATCACTCTCTGATTATGAGAGTTAACAGGAAAATACAAAGTTATATAGAGAATTCTCAATCAATGATTCAACTCCTTCGATATCCAAAGGCATTGCCTTTTATAATAGTTTCGACGGATAAGACAAGGAACAAGATAAGACTGAACAACGATCCCTCAGGATCGAAAGATCCTGAGGGATTCGCTCCTTTTCTCTCTTTAGCTAGCACTTGATCTTCTTGGACTGTAGTCATGTTGTTCCCTGTCTTCTTTTGGCAATGCGTTTAGATTTCCTTCTCTTTGACTGGATACGGTCTATCACTGGAGGGACAGCAGATACTCCTACTTTAGTCTTGCCTTTCGAATAGTTGTTTACTCTATTTGTTTCCTGTTTTTACAATAAAAGTCCATTTTTAGTGACCTTTCACAATAAACACAAGTCTTTGCAATTATATCATAATTCTACAATAAATCACCTTTCTAAAATAAAAAGAGTTATGTTTAAAGGAAAAAGATGAGAAAATACATGGTGAATTCATACCTTTTTCAACGCTCAACATACCCCCCTGCTTACCCTTTTTCATGTCCTCATGAAAACCATAGTTTACATGTAAAGTAGTTAGAGAGTAGGCTGGAGAGGGTTTTTCATCAAGAGGCCTAAAACCATGATTTGCAGCTAAAGCTTTAAAGACATGCCCTGTCTGTCCTTCAGGTAATTCATAAATGGCTTTGTAATATGTTGTAGGATACCATACAATGGGACTTTGGAACCTACACCCTAGCCAGAATGGGCCTTCCCTTAAGATGAGGTTGCTATAGAGAACCAGGCGGCCAGTAGCTAATCCAAAATTTCTATAATTAAATGGCTCTCGGTTTTGAATATTCCGATTGGAAATCTCCCATCGGACTTTAGCTGTTGTATAGGCCTGGTCTCTAATAGATAGAAAATATTCTACCCCATTCAAGACAATTTATTTATGGACAGACCCCATTGCTTGGATAACGCCCTCTCTTGTCATTAGACTCTTTTTCCTAGCCCATAATTGTAATGGGTGTTTTGGTTCACTCCTAACCCATAAGTCTAACCCATTTTCTTGCCTTTGGAAACTATTATAGGCCCTGATCCATTTCAATTGATTGATAACAAATGAAATAAATGTTTGATATTGGATGTCACCCACAAAAGGGTTGGGATTTATCTCAATATCTTTTTTCAATATGAGATTGTGCAAATAGAACTCACACAGCAGACACTGGACTTTGACCCCATAGAGTTTGCAACATTTTACAAAATCATCTACAGTGTTTAACTCTATAGACTTTCTTGCCCTAACTGCTTTAATTTTCAACTGTAAACATCTCTCTAATAAAAACAAGGCATAATTCTTGGCAGGGAATCTACAAGCTAAAACATCTGTATATAAGGAACAAAGAGTATTCATTTGATTCCTGGCCATTTTTAATTTATTCCTTACCTTTTCAACTTCCTCTTCTACCTTCTGATAATTATCATAGGCTTTAGCCTCTAATGCACTGATGTCCTTTAGTTGTTGTTGTAGCTGTTGATATTTATTTTTGGGGAAAGTCTCTTCCTCTAGCTTTTCTCTTGCCTATCGAGCCTGTGCCAGCTCCTTTTGGAGTTCTGCTATAGTAGGGTCAATAAAAACGGTTTGACTGCAAGCCTGTGCATTTTCATTTGAGGCTGTTGAATCTGGAACAATTGCCTGTTGTTCCATATCTTCTTGATTGGGCTCAGCTTGGATTTCCACAGTCTCTTCAACCTGGGGTTTTGTTTTGGTAGCTACTTTCCTCTTTTTCGAAGTTTTTTTGGTGGCTACATTCCTCTTCTTTGGGGTTTGTTTGGGAATTTGATTTATTTTAAGAACCCGAATAGTCTGTCTGAGTTGTTCCGCTAGCTTTTGAAGCTTCTGCCATTCCCTACAAATTTTCTCAAATTCAGTTACTTTATTTCTCCTCCTAGGAGGAGAAGATGTTCCTTTTTCTAAACCCAATTGCTTAGTTGGGGTTTGATTTTCAGTAGTCGTGCCTCCACTCAGGCTGGCTTCTCCATTTTATGCTTGGAACACTTCTTCAATGTTCATATGCTCCCGGCTACATTCTTCATGGACAATAACCTTAATTGGTTTTGTTGTTCCCTAAGAATTTTCATTTTGGAACACTTCTTCAGTGTTCACCTCTTCCTAGCCATATTTCTCAGGGGAAGTAACCCTAGCTGGTCTTGCTGTTCCCTGAGGGTTTTCTTCCTCTATTTCATCAGGTATTCCCTCAGCCATGTCTTTACTGGTAGCAACTTGTTCTTGCAATTGGTTTATCTTAATACTAAAGTTCAATGGGCTGTGGGGTTGTATGTATTCGCTCATATTGGCCAAACTTTGGGTCAATTGGGCCTCCTAAAAAGGGATTTGCGGAGGATTTGTAGTGGTGGTTTCGGGAGGTTCTGCTCCTTCTCTTTCATTCTCACTACTATGATTATCTTCTTCCCCTTCACAGGTATGGTAACTTTCTTATTCCTCATTAGAGTAGCGAATCTCTTCTTCTACATTGGTATGAGGACCTCCTTCTTCTTCCTCATTTCCTTCTTCTTCATCATTCCCTTCTTCTGCACTGGTGTGGTGGCTTTGTTCCTCACCACTAGTGTGGTGACTCTCTTCCTCATCATCCTCATCGGTGCTGTGACTCCCTTCTTCAAGTTGTGGGGGTTGCTCATCCTCCGAACTGCGAAATTCTAGGGGTTGGGTAATGCTACCCTGAAAACCTTCTATCATTCCCCTAATTCTCCTTAACCTAGAGGATTGTCTACATTTCGATGGCTTTGCTGCTGTACTAGCAATTATTTTTCATTTTGGGGTAGGAAGGGCTATGCCTCCGTCAATTGAGAATACCAGTTCTTCCCAACTAGCCCGCTGTTGGGAAAGACTGTAACTCACTATCAATCTGATTAAACAATGGTGGCTTACCACCATGTCTATATGACGAGATTTTCTTATACTTTAGGTGATATCATGCAATAAGGAATTTAAAAATGCAGGCAGGTTCTAGAATTTTTTTTATTTAATACTGCCAATAACTTAAGGTGACGAGGTCTTACCATGTCTTTTCTTCCATCGCATTTTATGTAGCCCTGTACTACTTTTTCCAATTCTGTCCATGGTTCTCCCAGCAATGCCAGCTGAACTCATTTCCCTTTGATGACCAGGGTCTGTCCTTCATCCTAGAAAATGTTCATGGCTTCTTGAAGCCTCACTTTCTTATGGGTCCAGATGGTTCCATCCGCTGGCAGGCCAGACACCTCGGCAATTATTGAGTCTGTTACTGCTATCTGCCTACCTCTGACCATGGAGTAACCTTCCTGCAAATTTTGTAAAAATTCAATGGCTACCGTTTCATTAGGTTGTTACAGTCTTGTGAGGTAGGTAATCCACCCTACTTTCTCCATAATTTCCCGTGCAGCATTAGAAACAGCTAGCACCTGTGGCTCACTATGAATTGGTCATCCTCCCATCTTCTCTGCACACTATTAATTCTTCGCAAATACACAGTAATGTAATGGAACAACACAACACAATATATTGGAATAATACCATTAAGTTTTTGTTATTATCGATAACATAGGGATTTGATTCACATGCATGCATAAAATATAGGGATTTGATCTACATGCAGTCATAAAAAGGCATCCGTGCCCCCCCTAAAGGATGATAGGTCGTCCTCGACCGTCAAATAAGAGAGGAAAGTACTGCAAAACAGTTGTAAAGTAGGAAAAAGCATACATACTTATGATAAAATTAATCAAATTATTGCATTACTGAAATCGATGCGTATGATTAAATTGCGAATAGATATGGAAATGTTTATGCAATGATTCGAAGATAATGGAAAGGGAAAACTCATATGAAAACAAGTACTCATGCGGTCATTACCCACATAAACTATTATGATTGAGTTATAAATAATTTTCATATATAATAGGTTCAAAAAAAAGGGTTTAAGGGTATACTCTCATTTGATCTTATATAAAGATATAAGAAAAAGGTTCATCATTACTATTGATTTGAAAAGTGTGACTCCAATACCATCAGCAGAGCTGTGTTGCCCACAGGTGTCCATAACCTTGACAAAGTTGCTTTTTCATCCTTGGAACCATTATCCTTTATTTATGCCTAGGGAAGTGCTTTATAATTTCATGATGGAGGTCACTGTGCTGGCTTAGGAACCAGATGAACCATAATGCCATTCACCAGGAAGGAGTGAAAAGTGGGCAGGCTGGCTCGTGATGAGACCGCCTGTTCCAAGGAATTTTTATTATTTTTTTTTATTTTTTTTGAGTTGCCCGTTGGACCATATCCCTAGTGTGGTGGCCATAATGGGAATGCCACTTCACTGCTTCCTTATGATCATGGTAGGATGGCTCTTGATGAGACCCCCTATCCTCCATTTGTCATATCATAGAATTGTTAGCAATCATATTGGTATTTTTCTTTTTGTCTTATTTTTATATATAGCACTTCCCTACTTTTATATAGAGGATGGCTCAAAACTCCTTAAGAGTATGGATGGTGGAAGAAGTCTGGACATCTCAATAGAGAAAATATGCCTTTATTCTTTATTCAATAAATAAAAATCAAAGAGAGTTATGAGAGTTTTATGGAAGAACCAATCATGATAAAGATACCCGATCATATTAATTTAAATGAAAATAAGGATAGCAAAGTAATATAAATGGTTTTGTCCTTTCCTTTTCCTTATCATTGCAAAACAATTTATTAAAAATGAAAATTTCTCTTGATTTGTTGATTTCAGTAATCTGTAATTTCTATATCCTTGTATAGCTTATATGTTTTCTTTTCAAGGAGTCATGAAGAATTCATAAAAATTTTCAAAACGTTGTTCAAAATCAAGAAAAATTCACTCAAAAGGTGTTGTTCCTTTGGAAAGGAACAGCAGAAACAATCTGCGAAAATCTTGTTCCTTTCAAAAGGAATAGCAAAAACGATCGGCCAAACTGTTGTTCCTTTCGAAAGGAACAACAAAAACTATCAGCGAAAATGTCGTTCCTTTGGAAAGGAATAGAAAAAATAAACGGAAAAAATTGTTGCTGTTCCTTTCAAAAGGAACAACAAAAAGTTTTGTTCCTTTGGAAAGGAACAACAAAAATTCGCAGCAAGCAAAGTAAGAACAAATTAAGAAAAAAAAAAAAAAAAAGCAAAGTAAAGAAAAAAATTTATGTACAAGTTTCGAAATAAAGAAATGTTTCAATGAATGGGTGCCGAGCAGGAGTTATCTCCCTCAGCAAGAACTTGCATGGTAGAATCTTCCCGTAATTGCTGGTAAAAGGATTCCCGAGTAAGTGGTTTATGGTAAAGTCATACTCGATGACCATTTACTTTGAAGGAATGTCCAGATCCATCAATGGTGCTTAATGTGATGGTGCCATTATCATGCACCTTTTGTATCTCATAAGGTCCAAGCCATCATGTCTAGAGTTTTCCTGGGAAATCTTGAAACCTGGAATCATATAGGAGTGCCCAATCTCCTTCGTGGAAGATTTTTTCTTTAATGAGGGCGTCATGCCATTTTTCTCTCTATTGTTGAATTAATGCAGTATGCTAAAGAGCAGAGAGCCTAATTTCATCCAACTCATTAATTTGCTGTAATCTTATGACTTGGGCTTCATTTAAATCTAAACCCACCTCCTGGGTTGTTCTTAATGTCTGAATTTCAAACTCTATTGGAAATATGGGCTCTTTTCCAAATACCAATTGATATGGTGAATACCCCGTGGTACTTCTCCATATTGTTCGATACGCCCACAAGGCTTCTAGCAATATGTAAGCCCAGTCACATCTGTGTGAGGCAACTGTTTTTGTCAGTATAGATTCGATTACTTTATTCGTGCTCTCTACCTAGCCGTTTGCCTATGGGTGGTATGGAGTTGTGATTTTGTGCTGAATGTGGTAATTTTCTAATGTTTCAGTGAGTTTGTCACCTACAAATTGTGGTCCTCCATCTGTAATTATGTCCCTTGGGAGGTTGTATTGCACAAATATCTGGAAAAGGAATTGTATTACAGAGTCTTTTGTATCTTTAGAAAGTGCCTCTGCTTCAACCCATTTAGTAACATATTTGGTTGCGACTAGGATGTATGTTCTTTGATTCGATGGTGGGTTAATGGGACCAAAAAAGTCGAGCGCCCAACATTCAAATGGCTCAATTGCTAACTGTGGGTTCAAGGGCATTTCGTCAGACTGTCCAGGGAAACCCACCCTTTGGCAACTATCACAAGCTTGTACAAAAATTTTAGCGTCTTTAAAAATGGTAGGCCAATAGTATCATGTCTGTAAAACCTTGTGGGAAGTTCTACGATCTGTAAAATGTCCGCCACATGGCCCGTCATGGCATGCCTTCAGAATATCAAACAATTCGTTCTCGCGGATGGATCTCCTGATTTGCATATCTCACCCTGTATGAAACAAGTAACCCCCAATCCAAGAGAATCGGGTACTACGTTGTATCATCTACTTTCGTTCATTAAGCATTAGATGTTTAGGTAATTTACCTATTGCTAAATAATTTTCTATATCAACATAACATGGGGTTCTAACAGTAACAATGAAAAAATGCTCATATGGGAAGTGATCTTCGACTGCTGCTGCATCTGTTGGTTTTGGCATTCGTGACAGGAAATCAGCTACAAGGTTCTCTTTTCCAGGTCGATCTTTTATTGTGATATCGAATTCCAGAAACAAGATCAACCATCTTGTTACTCTACCATTTGTAACAGGTTTATTTGCTAAAAATTTAATGGCAGAGTGATCGGTATATAACACTACAGGATACCTAGTTATATAATGTCTAAACTTATT
The DNA here is from genome assembly GCA_034641835.2 of Pinus albicaulis. Lineage (NCBI taxonomy): Eukaryota > Viridiplantae > Streptophyta > Pinopsida > Pinales > Pinaceae > Pinus > Pinus albicaulis. Next base: position 1,354,785,355 of record CM076574.1, read on the forward strand.
TACAGCATGAATTACAGCTAGAAATTCCTTCTCAGTCACAGTATAGTTTAATTCAGCAGGAGATAGATTTTTGCTAATATAATAGATTGCATATGGTTTCTTATCCTCTTCCTACCTAAGCACTGCTCCAATGGCTGTGTCTGAGGCATCAGATGAATTTTGGAATGGCAAATCCAAATTTGGGCCCCTCAGCACGGGGGCTGTTGATATAAGCTTTTTCAGATCGTCGAAAGCATGGTCACATTTATTTGTCCAAATGAAATCAAAATTTCTTGTTAGTACATATAGAGGTGCAGCTATTCGAGAATAATGTTCTATGAATCTTCTATAATAACCGAAAAATCCGAGAAAGTTACATACCTCTGTTTGTGTGGTAGGAGTAGGTATTGACAAAATTATCTGAATTTTAGCTGGATCTACCTGAATTCCAGCTGCTGAAATATAATGACCTAAGATGAGTCTTTCGGTCATCATCATGTGAAACTTTTCATGGCTTAAACAAAGCCTGGTGTCAATACATCTTTGCAACACCTTTTCTAAGTTTTCTAATGCTGGCTCAAAATCATCTCCGTAAGGTGTGAAGTCATCCATATAGACTTTGAGCCCTTCATTTATTAAATTTGAAAATATGCTGAGAATGGCCCTCTGAAATGTAGCAGGGGAATTGCATAGGCAAAAGGGTAAGAATCGATAGGCAAATGTCACCCAAGGACAGGTAAAAGTGGTTTTGTCTTGGTCTTCAGGGGCAATCTGGATTTGATTGTACCCACTGAAGCCATCTAGGAAAGAAAAGAATTTCTTTCCTACCAATGTATCTAATACCTGGTCAATGAAGGGAAGGGGAAAGTGGTCTTTCTGTGTTGCTTTGTTCATTTCTCTGTAATCTACGCATATTCTCCACTTTCTGTTCTTCTTTGGCACCATTACTAATGGAGAGACCCACTTGCTATCAGATATTGGGTAAATGAAATTGACATCCAACAACTTTTGTAATTCAGCTTTCACAATATCTTTAAGGTGAGGTTTAATCTTCGTTGGGGTTGGCGAATGGGTCTCGCATATTTTTCTGTATAGATTTAGTGTGTGCATAACTGTGGGTCAATTCCCTTCATGTTTGGATAATCCCATGCAAAGGCTCACTTATATTTTCGTAGTAATTGGACCAACTTCTCTTCTTGTTCAACAATCAGGTTTTTGTTAATGTTTAGAGTTTTTCCCAGTTCAATTTCCACAATTTTTCTATTGTACACAGAGGTAGTGGGTATTGATTGATCACGTATGTCTTTTAGAAGATCTTCTTCTTCTTTATTATCATATTTTTCCTTAATCATGTGACATTGCAGATGGGATCTGATTTCTGGCTTATTGATGACACTATTAATAATATCATCCTCTGTTTGGTCTTTAAAATCGAGGGCATCTTCTATGGTTAACGGTGATCTCATATTTTCGATGAGATATGATACAGGTTGTTTCCTTGTTTTGATTATTGATAGGCTTGGTTGGGCTGGAGGTTATAAAGCTAAGTTCTTGACATAGTTTCCCCTTGTTATAGTCATGTTGCCTTGTCGGCAGCCAATGTAAGCATTGGTAGTTGCCAACCAAGGTCTACCTAGGATCAGCGGGTGTCCATCTAGTTGGTTCTTTGGGTTGATAATCAATAATTCAGCAGGGTACTCCCAAGAATCTACAGATACCATTACATCTTGTAGTGTACCTTCTGGTTTGACTACTGATCGATCAGCCAATTCCAATAAGGCTGTTGTTGGATATAATTATGTAATTCCAAGTTTTTGACAATTGGTGGTTTTTAGGATATTAATTGCAACTCCCAAATCAACTAAGGCATTTGGAAGTGATTGCCCATTGATTTGCACCGTCACTATAGGATTCCCTGGATCTTCATATTTTACAGGTGTTTCTATTCCTGATAATAAGTTAGATAGAGTACCGACTACTTAGACAGTTGGGTCAGTTTTTGTTCTCCTCTTTGGATTTTTTATACATAATTCCTTGATGGTATTTGCATAAATAGGAATGTCTTGAATAGCTTGGAGGAGAGGGATTTTTATACACAAATTTTTTAATTCTCCCAGAAGATCAAAATCAAGATATTCTATTGGGCGAGGTATGATTAATCATTCTGGGAATGGTGGAGAAGAGGTGGTTGCTTGTTGTTGAGTTTGTTGTTGAACCACATTCTCTTTTTGAAATGTTTGTTCTGCAGGTAACGGATCTTCAATTTGAACATTTTTGTCTCCTTTTGTTTCTACTATGCACCTAGATCTTAATTGAAGGTCATTGCACTCCCTTAGTTCAGTTTCTAGTTCTGGTGGTTCCATTATTTGGACAGACGGAACTGGCCTATTATTTGGGTTTGGGTTGGGTTGGGCTGGGAGTTGTGGTCTTAAATTGGTCTGGGGGTTCTGTGGCAATGTATAGGGGGCTGGCAGTGTAGGTTTAGAGAGAGGGATTGTTCCAACTAGCTGATTTGTAGGTCTTTGCCAGTTTTACTTCCAGGTTTGACTTTGTAAAGTGGAGGGGGACCATTGTGTTGGATAAGCATTTTTTTGCCAAAACGGTGGGCAGAAAGGAAAATTTGGCCAATTAGGTTGGTTTGTTTGATTTGGCCATGGTGATGTAGGAAATGGCTATTGTGACCAATTGGGGAAATGTGGTTGATTTTGCCACATTCCATTATATTTCTGAGCATTATATTGAGGAGGCTGAAAATAAGAGAATGGATCAATTGACATACCTGATTGTTGTGGCTGCCATTTTCAATGTTGATTAAGTAGGCATACCACTTCTGATTCTTCTTCTGCCTCTTTAAAGAGTGCATTTAACCCAGGAAGCAAGGGACATCCTTCTTTGGGGTGATATTTTGTGCAGATGGCGCAAAATTTTATTATATCTGTTAGAGTCGGTATCTTCATCCCTACGTCAAAGATCAAAATCTCTTGTTGCATTTCATTTTAGGTGTCTCATTCAGTTCAGTCAGCTAAATTCCATTAGGAGCATGGATCATCTGACGGAAGGGTATTTTCTCTCATATCCCTCATGTCATGTACCTGCTGGTCTATGTCTGTTCATCAAAATCAATTTTAAAGTCATTTACAGTCATGTTTGCTGAAGATTCATTTTAGGGTTTTTAGGTCTCATTAGGTCTAGGGATTTCGTTAATTTAGTCTTTAGAATGTCTAATATTAATGTCAGCAGACACATGAGGGAGGCTCGAAAATAATTTTCATTGCAAAAATTTCATCGTTATAATGCTTGATCATGATTCTTCTTCAAAACTCTGTTTTGAAGGAAAATCGTCAATTTCATCCTTTGTAATAAATGCCATGTAATTGTCAAAGTTTTTTAGTTGTGAAGTTCTTCAGGCGCAGCCCTGGTCGCCTTTTCCAAATTCCATGTTAGCTATCCCTGCAAAAAATAGACAAGAGATTCATCATCAGTTCAAAAAATCAAAGGAAACAAACAAAAACAGAGTTTATTTTAAAAAGTGCAAAGTGCCAAAGTCTGCAACATAGAAAGTGGGTTTTCTAAATAAAAAATCAAATTCCATGATATATAAGATATTTTTGGTGTTTGAACAATCCATTTGCATGCCAAATACAAGAGTGAAGCTGAGTCAAATCGTGGAAGAGCGAAATAGTTTTTGAAAGCCGAGACTGTGGGTGAGTTTACCTGCACGGCGCACTGGGTGAAGGTCGCGGCGCATAGAGCCACTCATCTCCTTGCAAATTAGCACTGGCGCGGCGCACACAGTTGTCGCGGCGCACAGGGCCGACAACGAAAATTTTTATCATTGCTCCACAAAAATTCAAATCAACTCGGTCCTTCTCGCTCCAAGTAAGTTTATGAAATTGCCATTAACATGTTTGGTGTTGATTGAAGTGGATTATGAGAATTTGTGATGTCAAAATTCAAACCCTATCCTCTTGTTAAAAATTGCTCCTTAGGGTTTTATAATTGGTGTTTTAAAAGTGATTTTGGTGTCAAGTACTCCAACTCCATTCCCCACCTGTGGTTCCTTTCCCATCACTGTTAATACTATCATTATAGTCCCTTCCCTATTCCCTTATATTCCAAGTCATTTCCCATCATTTTCCCCTTCCCATTTCATTTGTAAGAAATTCCCAAAACCCCAAGAATCCCAAAAATTCAGTGGTTGTCCCTTCTCCTAAGATTTGTCAAAATTTCAAAAGTCAAATTATCACTTGACAAGACTTCATTGTTCCCACTGTCCCATATCTCCCATAGTCCCTCTCCTTTGACACACATTTGGAAATTAAAACAAAAAACACCAAATTCTCATTTTCGTCTCATACAAGCCAAACATAGACCTTGAAACACCATGGAGACAGACACTGATACATCATATGACAGAGATAGTGATTCTACCACTGAGCTACATGCACCGAGAAGGCCTCGTAAAGGTGGCAAACATGTGAGAGAAGAGCCCACCTCATTGACTCAATTGCAGGCCTGCCCATTTGCCGTGGCATGTTTTCGAGAGCAGTCATGCTACCGGTATTGTGAAATGATTGCTAGGATTCAGCATCATCAGCAGTTGGCTCGGTTGTTTGTATTACATTGGCATGATGGTCAGGTAACTCTTGCTGGTGTAAATTTCACCTTGACACCGGAAACCATCTCTCAAGCAACTGGAATACCAAATGTGGGTGAACAGTGGAACAAAAGACAACAAGTGGACAGAGTGCATTATGAACCATACATCGGGCCTAGCTATGTGAGATAGCTCAGCAGGGTGTTCCCATTCCAGTTCTTAAAGTAATCCTATACGCCTTTGATGAAACTTATTATTAGATACTTCAGTTGTGAGGGCTGGTTCTCACGCCTTTATGCCTACCACATCAGATTATTGATGTGTTTCACTAGAGTGAGGATGATGGAAACTCCTTATTTCATGTGTCGGAATATCGAGAGGATGACCATGCTTGTGCAGAAAAAAACTCTCGAGCAGAAGTACAACAGTATTTATCATTATGCACTCATCAAGATTGTGGTTTTACATCAGCTTGGATTGCAGGGTATTGCATGGGAGGATTTCATTTCCCGCGATTTCTTCACAATTTCTCAGGTTCCTCCAGAGGTTGTTCATGAGCCAAGTGAACCTTTACATCAGCCCGAAGGTCCCGAGACAAAGCCTATCAGTGTGCCAGTATATGTCACTTATTAGAGACACACGAGAGGATTATTTGCAGCAGCCCGACGAGTACTATCTCCACCCGGGGTGGAAGGGGTCTTGTTGCTGTCATCAGCTGTATAGGTACAAGTACAGGATAGAGGAAAGAGGCCTATGCAAGATGAAGGCCCTTCAGGAGGTCAGGATACCGATTTCATATTGATTGATGAGGATTTGAGCTCTCCAAGCTCAAAGATGAGAGAGATCATTCAGGAGCAGAAGGCTGAGATAGACACATTGGCTGAAAAATTGCAAAGAGCTCAATGGATCATAAACTACCTGGAGCAGTGGAACAAACAGTTGGAGGATCACCAGACAATCATGGAGTTGCAAAACATCCGTGAGAACTGAAAAGTTGCCCGAAGAAGCCCAACAGAGATGACACCCATTGAGCGGGAGATTGAGGCTAATAGAGAGACTTGGCTTGAAAGGGTCAACATTATTCTTGAGAAGCTGTTGGCAAAGGAAAAAAAGGAAAATAACATGCTCAAACACATGAAGAACCATTATTGGGCGCGAAATCATGTTTGCAAAGCGAGGATCAAGATCCTGAAGGCAAGGCTAAGGAGGGAACTAAAGCGTCGCAAAAGGCATGATAGACTCCAAAATTTGGCCGAAGCTTCTTTGGCCCAGCATAGTGCTTGATGAGGGACCTTCAGCCCAAATTTCAAGAAATTTGGGAAAAATTTTGTCAATTTTGAATTTTTTGGTCTCAAAACAGATTTTCTTGCCTGACGCGTAGCGCCACTTGGCGCGCGCTTATAATTGGCAGCTCTTCTGGAGGAAAAATTTGAATTTCTAGATTTTTCATCAAAATTTATGCATGCCTATGGATTACCTAAGGATTTCATCAAGTTCTGGGTTGCATAAAGGGTCAAAAATACCCTAAAAATGGCCTTTCTGCCACTTTTTGCACACACGGGAAGAAGTGTTGGGAGACTTGATTTTTGGAGGGGCCAATGGCAACCAAATCTAGAAATTCCAATTGGGTTGGAAAGTAGACAGGAAGGGATTTCCAACGAGCTATCTTGCACTCAATTTTGACTTAGGGAAGGCCTTAAAAATCAGCTCCAAACTTGTGCTACGCATAGATATTACAGGCACGACGCATAGAGAAATTTGGCCTATCTTTCACTCAGCAGCTCAGAATTTCGCCTAGTTTTGGCTAGTTTGACTTTTTCATGTAACTCTTGATGTACCGTGATGTAATTTCATGACCATGGTTTAATTGTGGCACATTTTTACTCATCCTAGTAGATTCATTCACCAAAAATTGAAATGTAAGTGAACGAATCAGTTTCCTATCTTATAGAGGCAAGTTGTTTCATTGCCTATTTTCCAGTTCTTAGTTTAGATATGGTTGAAAAAGCTCCTAGAATGGTGAGCTCGACCCCTAGAGGAATGGGGATGAGTTAGGCTTGTCTATATATTGTATTTCCTCAATCATTTTCAGGGTTGGACACTTGGGATTGCTTGGCACTTCATTGTACATTTTATCTCTGCACTTTTGGCAAAGGAATAGAGCAGGGTTTGAAGCACTCTTTGGGATCCATGTGGCTCTGTGTTTTGATGGTGTTTTTATTTATGTAATTTTAAGTTCACTGATGTTTATGTGTATCGTTTTCTTTCTCCTTTCTTCTTAAATTAAACAAATGAGTGATAAAGGTGGAATTCATTAGATTGCTTTGCTCTGCCTTCAGTTTTGTTTAATTTTCCATGTTTTCATCTATTTGAAGAGGATTATTGAAAGCCTCTTGCCCTCTTTAGCTCCTCACTAGTCTAAAATATCCATTCATTCAATCTAAAGCATAAAAAAATTGCCTTCCTTGCCCCATTCATAACTCCGCAAAAACTAGGCCTCATCCTCGAACCCAAAACTGCCTTTCCCTTTGTTTCCAAAAAAACCCCAAAAATCAAACTCAAACTCTTTTACTTATATACCTAGCCTAAAATTAGCTTTATTTCAAGTCATCTCAAGCCCAATTGATTATTTTTTCTGAGATTGACCTGGAGAGAGCCCTCTCCTGTTCTAGTAGGGCTAGCTACCAGACTAAGCGTGGTTTGATGTTACCCTGAACTGTGCCTTCCTTCAGCCTAAGGTAGATTTAGGAAATAACATAGTGGCGACCATACTGGGGAATAAATGGTTTTCTTGTTAGTTTTATTTGTTTTATAAGCTACAGACGGAGCCTGAAGTTATACCAGGTAGCCTTCGAAATGCTCTTGCTTTGCATTAGCGAAAGTAGATAAACGCTACTTCAGTCAATCTCCGGTCTAGCTTGTAAACGTGACACTTGACTTGTAAATTGCCCCAGTACATCAGATCATTCTGGACTTTTGGGTGATGAGTCTAGAATTTGATAAGCTGAACAAGTTGGTTTTGTCCCTTTGATTTTTGAAAATAATTCAACACACTGGCTTCTAGAAGACATACTAGAGCAAGTCCGGATCCCGATCCACCTCCAGTGTATGAGAATCCCAATCTGATTTCAAGAATTCTTCGTCGAGAAAATCCCGTGATTCCTCTGTTCAAATCTCATTCATGTCCCGTTGTTTTTGAATACCTTGAAAATATTGAGTTTGATGAGCAATTTGAGTTGTCATTGTTTGAGACTAAGTCTGAAAGTGCTATCGGTTCTACTGTCATAAATCCCGAGTTTATCAAGTATCTTGAAATTGAACAAGCTAATAGATCCATTGACAGTTATATTTTGAATATTCAAAATTCTATTGTGGAAAAAAACATTCCTAAGTTCATAGAATCTGCATCTGAAACTCTTGGGCCATCAGCTGTTACTTCTTATTCACAAGTTTATATTGAGCCTCCTTTCATTCCTACCATTCCCGTGCAACCATCTATTTCTAATAAAAAATCTGCAGTATTATTGCCCCCATCCACACCACATACACCTCATACATCTACTACTCCTACTCCGCCTATTTCCCCAAGACCAGTTATAAACCCACCAAGAGCAATGGCTGCCAGATTCACACCCCTTGTCTTGCCTCAGAATTTGGATGCCATGCCCGCTGATTATCAAAGTAAAATCCCATTGTTTGATGGCACTCCTCAAAGTGTCACTGCTCAACAACATATTGATAGAATGGCAGACTTCTTTGATCTTCATGTAATTGATGCAGAAAATGTGACCATGAGATTATTTGTGCAAACTTTTGGAGGAGAAGTGAGAAAATGGTTTAGAGCTTTGCAACCTAGAAGTATTGCTACATTGGCTGAGCTCCAAAGACAATTTTTGGATCGGTTGGAAGTAAAGAAATATCCTCTTCAGATCACTTCTGAATATACCAAGATCAAGCGCAACGTAGGTGAATCAGTCCAAGATTATTGTATTAGATTCAATGCAGTTTACAATGCAATTCCCGATGATTTAAGGCCATCTAGGAACTCGGCTTTGCTTAATTTTTCGGATGGTTTTGATCCGGACATGGCCTATCAATTACAAGAAAGAGGCCTGGCCACTTTGGAGGACATGCAGAAAATTGCAGTGAGTGTTGAAGCTAATTTGAATGACAAGAGAGCTGAAAAGAAAGTCGCAATCAAGGAAGAAGCTTCTACTTCAGATCAGGTACTTCGCAAGGTGGAAAATATGATTGAAATATTAACACTTGATAAGCCAGAATCACAGATTATAAATCCTAACTTCTGTGGCCAGCAACAACCACAATCCAGGATCAAACAACGAGAGCAGCAAGCACAAGAACCACCAGCAGTATAGCAGCAGGTAAAGACACCTTTACAGCAGAATTTTGTTGGTCCGGAATCAGATGATGAAGATAATGTAATAGGGGAAGAGAATCAATTCTTTACACCTGATGATATGCCAAATTTTATCACTGAAGATGAGGAGTATGAAGAAAACTTAGCCGAACAAAAGGATGAGGATTTTATCTTGGAAAATGAGGTAGCTCTTGAAGAAGAGTCAGATGAGTATCAAAGAGGTTATATGAATGCTTTGTCCACCCAGCGGTGTCAATATTCACTTAGAAACATAGATGTGCCTATCAACCCAATCCAAAAGAGAAAGGAAGTTTCAGCACCAAAGAATGATGCACCCATTGCACAGAAGAAGGGAAAAGAGATAGTTGATCCCGCTACTAGCAAGTCACCATCAGCAAATGGAAGATCTAATCAGCCGATTGTATCAAGGGAGAAAGCTAAAAAGAAGGATGTTCCAGTCAAAGAGGTATAAAAAACTTTAGTCTTTAACTTAGAGAGTGAAATTGCTAAGTTAAAATTTTCCATTCCTTTGACTGAGTTGATGAAAAATAGCAGCTACAAGGGTCAAGTATCTAAAATTTTGAATTTCGATCCAATGTATGATATGGTGAATGTGGAAGATGATCAACCTGAATTGATATTTGGACCAGCATTGGATGGTGAGTCTCCCGATAGTGATGTGCCTCCTTTTTATATTAGCCTTAGATTGCATGATTTTGTGTTACATAATGCCATGTTTGATTCTGGAGCTTCTCATAATCTCATGCTGAGGGCAATCATGGAGAAATTGGGATTGGACATCACTAGGAAATATCATGATCTTTATTCTTTTGATTCCAGTAGAGTAAGATGCACTGGGTTTATCAAAGATTTGGTGGTTAGCTTAGATCAGATTCCAACTAAGAATGTCTTGATGGATGTGGTTGTGGTGGATATTCCTCCTAGATTTGGCATGCTTCTTTCCAGATCTTGGGGAGTGAAACTGAAGGGAAAATTACAGCTTGATTTCTCCTATGATACTATTCCCGTGTTTGGGCAGATGAGAAGATTGTATCGGGAGCAAAAGATGAAGTATATGATCACCAGTAAGGAGAAACTGGTAAATCATCCTATTAATTATGTACATACAAATTTAGAGTCTTTTGTTTTGTATTCAGATAGTTTCAATGATGTAAATAGTCAATTAGTTGAAGCAGAAGATATTCCAGAGATCATAGAAAATTTTAGAGAAGTTTTGAAGAAAGAAAGACAAGAAATTGAGAGTTCCGCTGAGCAATCAGCCTTCCGACAGCAGAAAAAAGTTGATGGACAACAAGCAGAAATAACATAGAAAACATAATTTCAGCGCTTGGAAGAAGATGAAGATGGTTTATGGACTGTGGATTTCGATGGTGAAGTAGGAAGTGATGGTGCTGGAATTTGTATTTGGGTACGCAACCCTTTTTCCGCCCCAAACAAGGTACCGAGTAATGTAAGGGTATGCTCTTATAAATTATCTTTTGATTGTTCGAATAATGAGGTAGAATACGAAGCTTTGATTTCCGGTCTGAAAATTCTTAGAAAGTTGAATGCTAAGAGGATTGCAGTCTATGGCGACTCCGAGTTGGTAATTAAGCAAGTGAAGGGTGAATTCCAAGCTAAGCATCCTCGAATGCAGGCTTACCGAAATGTTGTTCTTGATATCTTGAAATTGTTTTCAGACTATACTTTGACTTGTATCCCTCGTATTCAGAATGGTATCATAGATGCACTTGCAAAGGCAGCAAGCAATTTGAAGATTCTGATGAACTCATGTAACAAATTTGAAATTCATGTGAAGCATCGTCCGACTGTCCCGAACAATCAGAGGTATTGGCAAGTATTCCAAAATGATGAAGAGATTGATGAATTTCTACAAAATAAAGGCAAATTCAAAGAGACTTCAATTGACATGGAGCGTGATGATGGTGAGGCTGATGTGAAAATTAATTAGATGGAAGTATTGGAGTTGAAAGATAATGTCATTCCTAAGGGTTTAATACCTTTAGAACAACATTTTTATCAAGATGACGTAGCTAGAAAACCAACCTTGCGGCCAACCGAAAAGGGAGTTGAAGACGTGAACATTGGATCAGCTGAAAATCCAAAGATGGTGAAATTGTCCAAAGCATTGCCACCAGAGGTAAAAGAAAAATATGTTAGTTTATTTTCTTCTTTTGCTGATGTATTTGCTTGGGACTATTCAGATTTGAAGACATATGATACAAACATAATTCAGCACACCATTCCTATCAAGTCGAATCAAAAGCCCTTTAGGCAGAAGTTGAGAAGGATAAATCCAAAGTTGTTGCCCTCAATTTAAAAGGAAGTGAATCGATTATACAAGGCGGGTATCATTGTTCCTATAAGATTTTTAGATTGGATTTCCAATTTGGTGCCTGTACGCAAGAAGACAGGTGAGATTCGTTTGTGCATTGATTTTAGGAATTTGAATAAGGTTTCTTTGAAAGACAATTATCCATTGCCCAAAATGGATCATATACTTCAGCGAGTAGTTGGAGCATCTCGTATGTTGCTACTCGATGGTTATTCCAGGTATAACCAAATTCTGGTCCATGAGGATGATAGAGACAAAACAACGTTCACCACTCTGTGGGGAACTTTCCATTACGCTAAAATGGCTTTCGGTTTCAGGAATGTTGGTGCGACATTTCAGTGAGCAATGGACATGGCATTTGCGAATGAGAAAGATGTTTTCTTAGTTGTGTATCTTGATGATTTGACAGTCTTTTCTAATTCTAATGAAGAGCACCTTTACCATTTGAAGATTGTTTTTCAGTGATGCAGAAAGTATGGTGTGTCAATCAATTCGAAGAAGAGTTTGTTTTCCATCGATGAAGGAAAACTTCTTGGTCATATTATCTCAAAAGATGGCATTTGTATTGACCCAGCTCGAGTTGAAGCTATTCAGAAAATTGATCTTCCCCGGAATAAGAAGGAGATTCAATCTTTTAATGGTAAGACGAGTTTTTTACGCCGCTTTGTGCCTAATCTTGCTGAACATCTAAGGGAGATTACAAACATGCTTAAGAAAGACAGCATAGTGAAGTGGACCGAGGAGGCAGTAAAGTCTTTCAATTTAGTAAAATTGGTTCTTTCTTCAGCTCTGGTTTTGATCAGCCTAGATTATACTCAGGATTTTATTTTGTTTTCATTTGCTTCAGAGCATACTATGGTATCAGTATTAATGCAGAAAAGAGATGGGCATGAAAAACCAATTTCTTTTTTCAGCCGTACTATAAGAGATGCAGCCTTGAAATATAACATCATTGAAAAGCAAGCTCTTGCTCTTGTGAAAGCGTTGAAATATTTTCGAGTATATATTCTGCATTCTCATATTCTTTCTTACGTTCCTAATGATGTTTTTAAGGATGTTTTGGTGCAAATAGATCCATAAGGGAGACGAGGCAAATGGATTGCTGCCTTGTTGGAGTATGATGTGGAGATAAAGCCTACAAAGCTTATCAAAGGACAAGGGCTGGCTAAGCTAATGGCTGAATTGAATTTGCATGCCTTGGAAATCAATATTATTGCTACTATGTCTGAGGAGAATGAGGAAAGTTCATCAGTTCAGGTATCAGAAATATTTGTGCTTTCTCCTTGGTATTCAGATATTTTATATGTGCTTCAAAATTTGTCACCACCGCCCAGCATGGCTAGAAACAAAAGTAGAACTCTGAAATTGAAGGCTGCTAAGTTTTTTATTTTGAATAATTCACTCTATTGGAAAGATCCTGGTGGTGTTTTGTTAAATTGTTTGGTGGAAGAAGAAGCAAGGCAGGTTATGGAGGATTTTCATAAGGGAGATTGGGGAGGTCACTTTTTTTGGAAAACAATGGCCAACAAGATTTTGAGAGCGGGATATTATTTTCTGACACTTTTTTCCGATGTGTATAAGACTGTCAAAAGCTGTCATGAATGTCAGATTTTTGAAGGAAGGCAGAAATTGCAGCCTTTGCCGCTTAATCCCATTGAGTTAAGTGCTCCTTTTCAGCAATGGGGTTTGGATTTCATTGGCGAAATCCATCCCACTTCTTTAGCTCAGCATAAGTGGATCCTCACAGCGACATATTATTTCATGAAATGGATTGAAGCAATTCCCACCAGGAAAGCTACAAATTCGGTAATAATTTCATTCCTTGAGAATAATATTTTGTCTAGTTTTGGTTGCCCAAATAAGTTAATCACTGATAATGCAACAACTTTAAAATCTAAAAGGATGATTGAGTTTTGTGACAAGTATAGAATCACTTTGGGACACTCAACCGCTTATCATCCACAAGGCAATGGATTGGCGGAGTCTTCCAACAAATCTTTGGTCAACATCATTAAAAAGTTGCTGGAAATAAACAAGAAAAGTTGGCATAAGAAGTTGGTCAATGCACTTTGGGAAGACCGAGTGAGTCAGAAGAAATCCATTGGTATGTCCCATTTTGAGTTAGTATATGGAGTTGACGCGGTGTTTCCTACCTCTCTCGCAGTTCCAGTGGTCAAACTTCTATAGGAAGCTGGCAGTGAAGAAGATCATATGCAAAGAAGAATAAATGAAATGATCCATTTGCAGTAGATGAGAGAAGAATTTTTTCAAAACACATTCAAGCTGCAGGAGAGAATTAAAAAAATCTATGACAGAAAAGAAAAGGCAGACAAATTTCAATTGGAAGAAGTGGTGCTGAAATGGGATGCAAGAAATGAGGAAAAGGATAAGCACGGTAAGTTCAAAAATCTCTGGAAAGGACCCTTTAAAATTGTTGCATATCAGGGTCAGAATGCTTTTCTTCTGAAAGAGATGAGTGGGGAAGATTGTCCAGGAGGGCCGGTCAATGGTCGGCTGCTCAAACGGTATCATTTCTGAGATGTTTTCTGCTATTTACATTGTCACTATACATACCAGTTTATTTAAGTTTCATTGAAAGTGTGTGTTGTGATCTTTTCTTCAGTCTGGGGCCCAGGGTGAAGGCTATAACTCTGAAGAATGATTTCAGTTTTGGCTTGAGCTTGTCGAGTCAGGTCTTTCAGTCATTTTGGTTTCAAAATTGAGTCAGTTTGAGTCAATTTTCAATCAATAAATTGAGTCAAGAGTCTTGTGTTGATTTGTCGAAGTTATGGACTCCATTACCCAATGGAAAAAGGCACTGCCTACTCTCCCAGAAATCTGTAGTTCTTGGCACCTCCCAGGAGCTACCATCCCCATTGGAGCCAATGTTAGAGTCGGTATCTTCATCCCTCCGTCAGAGATCAAAATCTCTTGTTGCATTTCATTTTAGGTGTCTCATTCAATTCAGTCAGCTTCATTCCAATAGGAGCATGGATCATCTGATGGAAGGGTCTTTTCTCTCATATCCCTCATTTCATGTACCTTCTGGTCCGTGTCTTTTCATCAAAATCAATTTTAAAGTCATTTACAGTCATGTTTGCCAAAGAGTCATTTTAGGGTTTCTAGGTCTCATTAGGTCTAGGGGTTTCATTAATTTAGTCTTCAAAATGTCTAATAATGTCAGTAGAAACATGAGGGAGGCTCGAAATAAGTTTTCATTGCAAAAATTTCATCGTTATAATTCTTGATCATGATTCTTCTTCAAAACTTTGTTTTGAAGGAAAATCGTCAATTTCATCCTTTGTAATAAATGCCATGTAATTTTCAAATTTTTTTAGTTGTGAAGTTCTTCAGGCACAGCCCTGGTCGCCTTTTCCAAATTCCATGCCAGCTATCCCTGCAAAAAATAGACAAGAGATTCATCATCAGTTCAAAAAATCAAAGGAAACAAACAAAAACAGAGTTTATTTTAAAAAGTGCAAAGTGCCAAAGTCTGCAACATTAGAAAGTGGGTTTTCTAAATAAAAAATCAAAGTCCATGATATATAAGATATTTTTGGTGTTTGAACAATCCATTTGCATGCCAAAGACAAGAGTGAAGCCGAGTCATATCGTGGAAGAGTGAAATAGTTTTTGAAAGCCGAGACTGTGGGTGAGTTTACCTGTGTGGCGCACTGGGTGAAGGTCGTGGCGCACTTGCTGGTCGCGGCACATAAAGCCGCTCATCTCCTTCCAAATTAGCACTGGCGCGGCGCACACAGTTGTCGTGGCGCATTGGGCCACTATCGTGGCGCAGAGGGCTGACAACGAAAATTTTTATCATTGCTCCACAAAAATTCAAATCAACTCGGTCCTTCTTGCTCCAAGTAAGTTTATGAAATTTCCATTAACATGTTTGGTGTTGATTGAAGTGGATTATGAGAATTTGTGATGTCAAAATTCAAACCCTATCCTCTTGTTAAAAATTTCTCCTTAGGGTTTTATAATTGGTTTTTTAAAAGTGATTTTGGTGTCAAGTACTCCAACTCCATTCCCCACCTGTGGTTCCTTTCCCATCACTGTTAATACTATCATTATAGTCCCTTCCCTATTCCCTTATATCCCAAGTCATTTCCCATCACTTTCCCCTTCCCATTTCATTTGTAAGGAATTCCCAAAACCCCAAGAATCCCAAAAATTCAGTGGCTGTCCCTTCTCCTAAATTTTGTCAAAATTGCAAAAGTCAAATTATCACTTGACAAGACTTCATTGTTCCCACTGTCCCATATCTCCTACAGTCCCTCTCCTTTGACACACATTTGTAAATTAAAACAAAAAACACCAAATTCTCATTTTCGTCTCATACAAGCCAAACATAGACCTTGAAACACCATGGAGACAGACACTGATACATCATATGACAGAGATAGTGATTCTACCACTGAGCTACATGCACCGAGAAGGCCTCGTAAAGGTGGAAAACATGTGAGAGAAAATCCCACCTCATTGACTCAATTGCAGGCCTGCCCATTTTCCGTGGCATGTTTTCGAGAGTATTCATGCTATCAGTATTGTGAGATGATTTTTAGGATTCAGCATCATCAGGAGTTGGCTTGGTTGTTTGTATTACATTTGCATGATAGTCAGGTAACTCTTGCTGGTGTAAATTTCACCTTGACATCGGAAACCATCTCTCAAGCAACTGGAATACCAAATGTGGGTGAATAGTGGAAAAAAAGACAGCAGGTGGACAGAGTGCATTATGAACCATACATCAGGCCTAGCTATGTGAGATAGCTCAGCAGGGTGTTCCCATTCCGGTTCCTAAAGGAATCATATGCGCCTTTGATGAAAATTATTATCAGATACTTCAGTTGTGAGGGCTGGTTCTCACGCCTTTATGCCTACCACATCAGATTATTGATGCATTTCACTAGAGTGAGGATGATGGAAATTCCTTATTTCATGTGTCGGAATATCGAGAGGATGACCATGCTTGTGTAGAAGAAAACTCTCGAGCAATAGTACAACAATATTTATCATTATGCACTCATCAAGATCGTGGTTGTACATCAGCTTGGATTGCAGGGTATTGCATGGGAGGATTTCATTTCCCGCGATTTCTTCATAGTTCCTCAGGTTCCTCCGGAGGTTGTTCATGAGCCAGGTGAACCTTCACATCAGCCCGAAGGTCCCGAGACAGAGCCTATCAGTGTGCCAGTATATGTCACTTATCAGAGAGGCACGAGAGGATTATTTGCAGCAGTCCGACGAGTACTATCTCCACCCGGGGTGGAAGGGGTCTTGTTGCCATCATCAGTAGCACAGGTATAGGTATAGGATAGAGGAAAGAGGCCTATGCATGATGAAGGCCCTTCAGGAGGTCAGGATACTGATTTCATATTGATTGATGAGGATTTGAGCTCTCCAAGCTCAAAGTTGAGAGAGATCATTCAGGAGAAGAAGGCTGAGATAGACACATTAACCGACAAATTGCAAAGAGCTCAATGGATCATAAACTACCTGGAGCAGCAGAAAAAACAGTTGGAGGATCACCAGACAATCATGGAGTTGCAAAACATCCGTGAGAATCGACAAGTTGCCTGAAGAAGCCCAACAGAGATGTCACCCATTGAGCGGGAGATTGAGGCTGATAGAGATAATTGGCTTGAAAGGGTCAACATTCATCTTGACAAGCTGTTGGTGAAGGAAAACAAGAAAAATAGCATGCTCAGACACATGAAGAACCATTATTGGGCGTGAAATCATGTTTGCAAAGCAAGGATCAAGATCCTGAAGGCAAGGCTAAGGAGGGCACTAAAGCATCGCAAAAGGCATGATAGACTCCAAATTTTGGCCGAAGCTTCTTTGTCCCAGCATAGTCCTTGATGAGGGACCTTCAGCCCAAATTTCAAGAAATTTGGGAAAATTTTTGTCAATTTTGAATTTTTTGGTCTCAAAACAGATTTTCTTGCCCGACGCGTAGCGCCACTTGGCGCGTGCCTATAATTGGTAGCTCTTCTGGAGGAAAACTTTGCATTTCTTGATTTTTCATCAAAATTTATGCATTCCTATGGATTAACTAAGGATTTCATCAAGTTCTGGGTTGCCTAAAGGGTAAAAAACACCCTAAAAATGGCCTTTCTGCCACTTTTTGCACACACAGGAAGCAGTGTTGGGAGATTTGATTTTTGGAGGGGAAAATGTCAACAAAATCCAGAAATTCCACTTGGGTTGGAAAGTAGATAGGCAGGGCTTTCCAACACGCTATATTTCACTCAATTTGGACTTTGGGAAGGCCTTAAAAATCAGCTCCAAACTTGTGCTATGCATAGAGATTTCAAGCGCGACGCATAGAGAAATTTGGTCTATTTTTCACTCAGCAGCTCAGAATTTCGCCTAGTTTTGTCTAGTTTGACTTTTTCATGTAACTCTTGATGTACCGTGATGTAATTTCATGACCATGATGTAATTTTGGCACATTTTTACTCATCCTAGTAGATTCATTCACCAAAAAGTGAAATGTAAGTGAATGAATCAATTTCCTATCTTATAGAGGCAAGTTGTTTCATTGCCTATTTTCCAGTTCTTAGTTTAGATATGGTTGAAACAGCTCCTAGAATGGTGAGCTCGACCCCTAGAGGCATGGGGATGAGTTAGGCTTGTCTATATCTTGTATTTCCTCAGTCATTTTCAGGGTTGGACACTTGGGATTGCTTGGCACTTCATTGTACATTTTATCTCTGCACTTTTGGCAAAGGAATAGACCAGGGTTTGCAGCACTCTTTGGGATCCATGTGGATCTGTGTTTTGATGGTGTTTTTCTTTATGTAATTTTAAGTTCACTGATGTTTATGTGTATCATTTTCCTTCTCCTTTCTTCTTAAATTAAACAAATGAGTGATAAATGTGGAATTCATTAGATTTCTTTGCTCTGCCTTCAGTTTTGTTTAATTTTCCATGTTTTCATCTGTTTGAAGAGGATTCTTGAAAGCCTCTTGCCCTCTTCAGCTCCTCACTGGTCTAAACTATCCATTCATTCAATATAAAGCATCAAAACAATTGCCTTCCTTGCCCCATTCAGAACTCCGCAAAAACTAGGCCTCATCCCCGAACCCAAGACTGAGCATGGTTTGATGTTACCCTGAACTCTGCCTTCCTTCAGCCTAAGGTAGATTTAGGCAATAACAATATCCAGCAGGCACTCTTTATGGATGTGTTTCTTCCTTCACTTAGGACAAAATATTGCCAAGTTTTGTTCTGCTTTTGCTTGCTTTTGTTTGGCTTGCATAATGTCAAACTGTGTTGTTAGAGTCCCTAGAATATCAGTTTTAAAATATTCCAGTAGATTTCCAATCTCTGCATGGGTTACACCTTCACTGGAGGTCTTATTATCCCTTGTGATCATGTCACGTTCTGTTGATTTTAGCCTTGTGCTACCTCTCAAACTCCTGATACACAAATAAATAATTTTTTTTTTCACAAAGGAAAAATTCGTAATCCTATTTATGAGAAAACAAAATTACATGTTACATGTGCTGGTAAATGTCCAAAGACATTCAAGTTGCCGCAAATAAAAAAACAAAGGAAATACAATTAGGATTTTCTCCCTTTCTTCTTTTCAACCTTACGCCAAGCACCTTGTGTTGGCGTGGTCTCGATAAGGACAAGATGATTTTCTTCCGCTTGTGCTCCATTATCCTTATCAGAGTTTGATGTGTCTGAAGTATGTGTTCTTTTATATCCCCCACTGTCAAGTGCTCCAGGTACCATATCCTGCTGAGTCTTTGTGGTGGTGTCAAGAGGATCTTGAATTTCGTGTTCTTGTGTGCCCAAGGAGGTATCTGTTTGTTGATTCTCATGTGGTGAGGGTTCCTCCTCTTCTTCCTGTATTTCTAGCCCTTCAGAGGGAAATTGCCAACCTTTGGCAGCTTTGCCTGATTTCTTCTTTTTTCTGTCCCTTTTGGCTTCTGGGCAAGAGTTTTGTAAGTGTCCTATGTGCCTGCATATCTGGCATCTGAAAGCTGTGTTCTCATAATCTAAATGTTGTGTCCATCTTTGTTATTTATTATTCAGCATAATGCACTCTGGGAGTCCTTTGCTCAAGTAAACCTCCACACAGATTCGTGCGAAGGTGAAAATGCACTCCTCCAGGCGTTGAGTATCTGTTTTAATGTATCTACCAAGGGTGTTTCCAATGCAGCCAAGAACATTCTCATTCCAAAAATGTAGCGGGAGATTGTAGAGCCTAACCCATACTGGCATTCTAGTCACCTCCATAGTGTTGGCATCAAAACTTGGGAACCATGGTGTGATGAAGAGTCCTGTGGAGCCCCAGAACCATGGTCCCTGGCTAAGAATGGAATCTTTGGCCTCAGTAGATGAAAATTTGACAATGAAGAACCCCTTAGAACATAGGTGTATTTCACACTCCATGGTCCAGTTTGTAAAAATCCAATGGAACAGCTCCATTGGTTTGGGCCAGAAGCAGTTGAATCTGCCTATTATTGCTTGGGATTCGTAGGAATTTCTATGCACATCAATATCTAGACTGTCAATATTTATTTCAGGGACACTGTCCTGCAGTTCCACAATGTATGGCTTGGGGAAGCTTTCTGCAGGGGCATCAGGTACTGTAGTTTTGTTTTTGTCCCCCTGTAAGACATTTCTGTATGAACCTTTTGAATTTACCATTTTGGATGCACTTGCTCCCATGGAGGTTCCATGTGCTCTGTTTTGGCCCAACATTCCACCCTGCAGTCTAAGGTTGAGGCAAATAGAAGACCTAGAAACAATGGCATATTCTTTAAGAGTGCAATGATCAGGTAAAGCTTTCCCCCCAAAAATCAATGACTATAGATGAAATGGGTACCCCCCAACAAACTGGATTTCTTCCTTCAAATGTAATATCGAGTCTGTGTTTCGAATCCATATAATAATGTTGTTGCCTGCGGGTAGCTTAATGAAAATTTGAAATGGATCCGAGCCTACCTGAAGGTCGATGTTGCAGTTAAGTTGGCTGCTCCTTTTTCCCTTTGGTACATCATTCATGGCGAGTGTGCAGAACAGTGTCTTGTGACCAGATTCAACCCATGGGCCAGGTGTGCATTCAAGATGGTAGCGAATCCCAAAACAGGAACTCGCACACAGTTGGTCAGATGGTCGGTTGTGTGTCGCCTCCAACAACAAGTCGACAACAGTAAGTATGGGTCGACAATACCCACAACGCCTGAGCAGCCACCAGTCGAAGAGCGAATCCCATACATCCACCCAGGAAAGTCCAGAAAGCAGGTCCGTCGCGCAGTAGGAACCGTGTCCAGAGTGTCTGAAAACAGAGGCGATAACAAACTCAAATCGAAGGAAATCAATCCAGCGTGAATCCAAACCCTAACCAGGCAGCTGGGTAAAGTGTCTCGGCTCCACAAGAATCTGACCAGGATGTGCCGCCTCCGCAAATGCCAAAAAACCAGAACCAAGAGCCCTAGGGCAGCCGCCGACAACCAGAGTTCCGCTTCCCTCCATTTTTTCCCCTGTTCCTCTTGTGGATCCAAATTTATATACAAATAAATAATGTTTGCATATATTTCCTGATATATATCACCTTTTCCCATAATATTTAATGTTTCAACCCATTGATCCTTCATCCCCCTAATTAATGTAGTTTTCAACACATTATCAGGTAAGGGTAAATATGCATAAGGAGATCTCTAGAGGTTGTATTGAAATCATTCCACATATTCTTCCAGAGTTTCATTAGGTTTTGCTATCATCTGAAATATTTCATCTTTTAGTTTTCAGGACCTGCAATAATCCTGGTATTTCTTTAGAAACGCAGCTTTCATTTGATCCCAATCATTTATAACACCTCCACCTAACCCCATAAACCATCGTAAGGCTGCTCCTTTTAATGTGGAAGGAAATAACTTTAATTTTTTGGGTTCGGTGGTATAGTCATACCCCCTGCATAATACATCGAATTCAAATAGAAATGCATCTGGACCTTCTGATTTTAAGCCATGAAATGTAGGAATATGTTGAAGAGGAATGGCCTTCATAGGTGCATTAACTGCAGTGTCCACAATGGGATATTGCAGTGTCGAAGTTTGTTGAGGTGTTTGCTAGTTTTGGTTCTGGTTATGGTTTTGGGCCATTTAATCAAATATGTGCCAATATCCTCATGGGATTTCAAGGGAATTCCTAGGCTGACTAGAAGGAATGGGAATGACCTTGACAACACTCCCTTGATCCAGAATAATAAGTGTTCCTTGCTGGCCTACTATCTGAGGAGATTCAGGTCCTTGTTTGAATGATGTTGACAACACTTCCTTTATTTGGACTGCTCATTGTTTGGATTACTTCTAGAGGATATTTTGGTTCTTCTGTGTCCCTTGTTTCTCCTCCTCCTTCACAGAGGTTACTAGAGCTCCCTTCTTGCAGAGAAATTAGACGATAATTCTCAATTTCTTGGGAATTTTGCTCAATTTCTTTTTTTTGGCTATGTACCTCAGCAAAGGCTACAGATGGTGACTCTGTGGCCTGAAGGGAACTAGTAGGTTGTCTAGAAATAAATTTCCTAGCTCCTACCGATGGCTGAGATTCAGTTTTCTTAAGGATTTTGTCAATGAAAGTTGTTCGCCCAAGGGTCGCCGGTCCCTTACGTTTTTCGGGTTTAGGAGGAATTTTGTTTTGTTTAACTTTTCTATTCATTCAAAAAAACAAGCCTTCATTCCTACCTAAAAAACAATTTACCCAGTTCTGCTGTGAAGCGGGCCGTGAGAAAGTATGTTTCTTACTCGGTGCACAGGTTCTTACCTTCTGTCTTTAATACCCAATTCTTCCCGAGCAGAAAAAAAAATCAAATGTGCATCACTCCTTCTAAATGGCATACACTCTCCCCGACAATGGTGCCAAAATGTTGAGGTATAAAAGGTATATTTTTAACACCTATTTGTCCTACATTAATCATCAATCCAGGAATGACTTTTTGTTTCAAGAGTGTACTCTGTCTGAGGCTGCAATTCAAGCTAAGAGTAATGCTTTGTAATATGTAGCACAGTGTTATAAATACAAGAGTAAATGGATGCTTGGAAAATAAATCTAATTACAATAACATGAACTCAAATGCTACGAAATCCAATTATTCACTCAACAAACATCAATCAAGGATACAGTGGCAATAACTCATTCCTCTAGAAATTGATGTAATTGAAGTCAAACTGGAACAAGACAATCAATCTAGGAACATGGAAGCAATAACCAGTATTCTCTACAGTTGATAGTCCTGCTTTAAAGAAATTAAAGGGAAATAGAAACTGAACTAGAGCTGCTATTGAAAGTAAACTAGGAAAGCTCTTTGAAAACTCCTTGCAACTTCTAAACTAATGAACTGGGAATGAACAACAAACTAGAACTGAACAGTAATATAAATGAGTAGCAAATTGAAACTAAAGGAATTGAACAACAAATACTAACTAATGAATCTGAACAACAAATATTAACTTAATGGAATTAAATAGAAAATTATATTAATCACCAAACCCTGTCGACAACAATCGTTGTTAAACAGTAATCGAAATGAACAACAATCAATTGGAACAGAACATCTAATGTTGAACATCAAAGCTCTGTAAGGTATGGAAAGATAAATAATACATGAATTAAGATCCTTGTCAAAATGAAACAACAATGTGATTCATTAACATAACAAAACCAATCAGTAATTCGACAGCAAACCAATTAACTTGCAAATGTAATAAAAACAACCACAAACTATCACATGATGGTAATTAAGAGATAGAGATACAGACAACAGATCAATCCACTAGGGCCGAGCCCTTAGCACCAGTGAAACACTACTGGGTTACTTCAGAGCCGAAGAAATGGAATGGAAACGCATCTTTGTATTAATCAAACATAAATAGTGTTTACATCGATCGCTCTTTGATTATGAGAGTTAACGGGAAAATACAAATTTATACAGAGAATTCTCAATCAATGATTCGACTCCTTCGATCTCCAAAGGTGTTTCCTTTTATAATAGTTTCGACGGATAAGACAAGGAACAAGATAAGACTGAACAATGATCCCTCAGGATCGAAATATCCTGAGGGATTTGCTCCTTTTCTCTCTTTAGATAACGCTTGATCTTCTTGGACTGTAGTCGTGCTGTTCCCTGTCTTCTTTTGGCAATGCGTTCAGATTTTATTCTCTTTGACTAGATACGGTCTATCACTGGAGGGATAGTGGTTACTCTTGCTTTAGCCTTGCCTTTCGAATATTTGTTTACTCCGTTTGTTTCCTGTTTTTACAATAAAAGGCCATTTTTAGTAGCTTTTCACAATAAACACAAGTATTTTCAATTCTATCATAATTCTACAATAAATCACCTTTCTAAAATAAAAAGAGTTATGCTTAAAGGAAAAATATGAGAAAATACATGGTGAATTCATACCTTTTTCAATGCTCAATAGTAAGATTGACATCCTGATAATCGACGCACAATCTAATTGTCCCTTGTTTATTCATGAAAAGAACAATGTTGGAAACCCAATCAGTAAGTGGAACAGGGTAAATGAAACTAGCATGCAAAATCTTTTCAACTTATGCTTTAATGGCAGCAGCCTTCTTCGGATGAGATGGATGAAGGCGTTGATGTACTATTCTGACATCAGGGTAGATTTTAATGGTGTGTTCAACAATACTAGTGTCTATGCCTGACATTTCCTCGTAAGACCAAGAAAATATATCTCAAAATTCATGAAAGAGAGAGCGATAAGTTTCAATTTCGAATGGAGAACAAGACATACCTACATGAAATTTTTCTACAATGTCGAGTTTGGTCAAAATATCAATATAAATGGTTTCTTCAATATTTGATAAGTTTCGTTTGGATTCGATTGCATTAATGGGAAACTAATTTGAAAAGAATGTTTTGATCGATGGGTGATATAGTTCAATAATATTATCTTCTTCGTAATCTTGAAGATGGGCATGATGATGTTGATCTTCCCATGGTTCTCCTTATGGCATCATGGATTCCACAATGCTCTCATTAGTCAAGAAAGTGGATGAAAAAGGATCAGATGGAGTACCAAAATCCAATGAACAATCTACCCAAACGATCGGTGACAATGATTTCAGATTCATCGCCCAAGCCATGTAGATTGATTTCTATGCCAGCTCAATTGGGTTGGGCAGTAGAAATTTGTCCAACATAACAACTTCAAAATCATCCGTAATCTTCCTTAAGAAAGATGGAGTGGAAGATATCATGTAGTAGGTCTTTATTTTTTCAATTTCTACCGACGTTGCAAACAGCGGTAATGCAAAGGTGCCCATTAGGGAAGAATCCTTTAAGAGCCCTACACCAATGTTTTGAAGTGCTAACTGGAGTGCGTGAACTAATGGAGTGCTTCCAGTTACTTGGGAACTGGAGGAAAAGAAGGAGATTTGATTGATGATTGTGATAACACCTTTATGAGGAAACACGATCGTTCTAAAATAAGTAGAGACGATTGCAGTCATAGCGTAAACCCATGGCCTTTTGAGTAAAATGTTGTAGTCAAGGGGTCCGTCAATAACCTCAACTTAAATAGTTATTGTTTTTCCCCCTAGTTTAACATGCAGGTTATTTATGATACCGTAAGGCTTATATGTACGATCGTCAAAAGCTTTCAACGTCATAGGCAATTGAGATAAGCGTGGCGAGCCAAGTGACTTCCAGAGGTTTAGAGACATAATGCAAGTAGATTCTCCCTCATCAATAATAGTACGATGAACAAGGTGATTGAGAACATTTACTTGGATGGAGAATGAAAATTCTATTGGTAATTGTGGCACATTGCACATATCATTAAAGACTACAAGATTGGAATCCTTTGGATCGATTCCACCAATTGCTGACAACAAAGCCTGATTCTGGGAGGGACAATTTTGAAGTACCTTGAAGAGTCGACATAGCTGAAGAGGATTGAGCCAAATCTTCAACTATATTATAATTTTTAGTAGCTCGGGCTCGAGGATCGAATGTTGATTTATGGACGACTCCCTTCGGTGGCTTTATTGTAACTCAGGAATAGCATTTGGTAGAATAGAATCTGTGGATGGTGTTAGCCACCTATAAATTTGTTATAGAAAAAGGTGGCTAAATTTTTTTTGAGCCTTCAAGGAACAAATTTTATTGCTAAAAAGTGTTGGCTCTTGAAGACTCTTAAAGGCCTCATGCCTCTGTCCCATCTTCACTTCTGTGCCCACTCTACACTTAGAAATCCTACTGATTCCTAAGAAAGAATACTGCTGCAAGCACCCTGGTCCCTTTCCCCCTTTTTCCAGACTAACCTCATCTTTGCCTTTCATCTCCCATGAAAAACCTTCATTTTCATGTTTTTCCCCTTTCCTTCTTCAAAACCATTTTTAGTAAGGTTTAAGATCCTTTCTCGCCTTATCGAAACTCTCAAATTCCTTTGAAAACCATTGAAAAACCATTAAAATGCATATTTTATATATATTATAGACTTAAGCCCCCTTGGGCTAAGTCTTTAATTCTCCCCTCCATGCATCTTGGTGCTAGAACCGAGCGCCAACCCTTCCGGCACTTATCGCGTCACCCAATGCCGATTAGCCCTCTGCTTTAACCTCGGTCTTATTATCTCCCATGCGCCCAAAGGCCCCGCAGACGGGCACCAAACCACATCGAAAATTAACCTCTCGCCCCCAAATTCTAAACTTTAGTTTTATTTAAATTTTTCGGATTTATTATGAAATAACGTTTCCGTCGGTGCAAAATTTCAAATAAATATCCACCGTCGATCTGATCAGCATTCCAAAACCGGGCGGTATCCATCGCACCACCTTCAAGCGGAGGGCGGTTTTTTCCCGATCGGCAGCAATTCCATACACCACCTGACACGTGTCTTGTGCACTATTCAGAAAACCACCGATCATCGCACGTTAAAGATTGGATGTGGACCCGACGCGATATTGATGTGCGTCGTCCGATCTGAGGCCGCTCATCGGACGGTAGTCGCTCTACGAAGATTCCCGACAGTTAACTAGGCTACAACGTAGCGTTTAAAGGATCTCTGCCATCGATCTGATCTGCAAATCGATGGCCCACATTCCATCACCCAGCCCCCTCGTCCACAGTAGTGCTGGTGGTCCCAACACCACATCAAAATCCACGCAGTAGTTTTCTATTGGGGTAGGTCTCCATGGTTCCTCGTCCAGTTAGCAAATCTAGACCTGGGAACTTTACTTAGCATGGTTTAATTAAATTTTTAAGTCCGGGTGTGTTTTTAAGGTTTATTGGCGCCTGTTTATTCACCGTTGATCATGTGGCCTGATCTCATCTGATGGCCGACGATCATCCCGAACCCCACACACCATTTTTTAACCTATTTTCTCCGTTTGTTTCCAATAAAGTGACCCTGTCACGTTATTTTTTTGCCTCCACTCCCGACCGTTGATCTCTACGCGATCGACAGCTCTGATTTAAAATATTCTTCCACCTTCTCTATGAATTCTCCCGATCAATCTCGACCATTGGATGATGCCATCCAATGGCTATGCTCCCTCCACATGCCTTTTGAAGCAGAAAACCTATACATGCAGGATTTTATAATATTTCTTTGTATTTTTCATGGTTTAAATGGTTTTTCCGCCATGACTGAAGAAATTTCAAATGCAGAGGGTGACGATCCTCCTGCCTTTGATTCAACAAAGAAAATCATTCGCAGGGTTTAAAATTCACGTTTCATCGGTGATTCATGAGGCATTGATGCCATACCACCCCTGCGCAACCCTGCACATCATAAAAAACACAGTAAATCAAGCACAGTCAGAGAGTATCAGTGTCGAAGACAAAAATGTACCAGGACAGAAGATTGAAGACAAATTTGCGGGGATCATGGCTAAGAATGATTATCAAAGGCCTAATCCCCAATTAAAACATAGTTAAAGGGAAGATCATAGAGTTTTATCATTCAGAAAGCTTCTACCACCATAGCTGAGGAAAATTGATCCCTCTATCTACCACGATGCCACCTGTGCCTCAAAGCATTCATATCTGAGGCTGAAGTTATTGTTCAAAATCAGATATTCGCCTCAGAACAGCTAGAGAGTTACTTCTGCAAGGAACTTAATGCAAAAAATGTCTGCAGAGTTACTCCAACATGAAAGAGAGCCTCAAAGGTCAAAAAAAGCTCCTACCGAGCTTAATTCATAAATGTAAATCAATTAATACAGTAACACACTTGTAAACTTCTCCATCGAGCCCCTCAAAGGCCGAGAAGTCATTAATCTGTATTAATTGTCTGGAGAGATCTTTTATCAGATCTCACCTCCTCATTCTTCTATAAATACTTCTGTAGAAGATGAGAAATTGTTGGTTGCAGAACTTTGAAATACATTTGAGCTTAAAATTTTGATTGTAAATAGTGTTCACTAGCCCTTGGAGCTTTGCTTGTGATAGACAAGTTAGGCTGAGATGAGTAGATGATCGCTAAACTAAAGCATTGGACTTAAAAGTTTTAACTGGTTTGGAGCATCAATACAAGCTAATTTATGGGATCCTGGTCTATGTTGACGGTGATGTTTTTCTCATCGTGACTTGTCATTTTGTTTCTGTTTTCACAGTGTTTCATCTTCTCTTATAAAGAACAGCATGCATAGAGTTAGGACCTACTGTATATCAGTAACCTTCTCTGACTAAAAATCTTTATCTGAATGTTTTCTTCCAATCTGTATTATTTGGGAATGATTTAATTCAGTTTAAGCATAGGAATGCTGGCGTTCCCTCATCTTATTGCCTTAGCTAAATACTATTCTTGAATGTTATGTTCAGAATTAGTTAAGTAGAGATGAACTATGGAAGATATGGTGTGCCCTGGTCCTAGTTTTATCCCCAAAGGCTGTCTGAATGTTTCCCTTGGAATGTGTTAAAATATGGCTATTTTAGAAGTACTTACCAGATCTTAGGCCATTCTGTGTTATCTTTGTGTTGGTCTTGAAAGTAACCAAGTAAAGCAGAGCTAGAAGAGGATTTGCGGTGAGCCCGACCTGCTAGTTTCTACTCCAACATTTGCCTTCAAGTTTCCCTCTGTTTTTATATATGTTTTCTATTGAAAGTGCATCAAAAGTAGGCTAGTTTAGAAGTACTTTCCTGATCTTAGATTGCTTTTATGTCTTTCTTAAGTGTCTGTCAAAGTAGGTTAGTTTAGAAGTACTTGCCTGATCTTGGGCTGCTCTTTGTTCTGCATCTGTTTAATTTTCCTTCTTGTTGTATCATTTCATTCCATAAATCAATCTTCAGAGAGATCCTTAGACATAGATGACTTTCCCCATGGACCACTCTTGCCTCTTGATGTTCCAATTAAACTCTATTATGACTCCATAGCCCAATGGATTAAAAACCAGCGTTATATCTATCTTTTTAGCCAAAGCTGTTCTATTCACTTGCAACTTCTCACCTTTGAAACTCTTTACATTTAGAACTTTCCACCTCAAACAGTAATCATGCTCAACCATCCAAAAAACAAAAAAAACCCTTGGCCTTCATAACTAGCCTAATATCATTACCCCAAACTTCAAAGACAAATCCATCTTTGCACTTATTGGAGATATCCCTCTCCGGATTCAGGAGGGCTAGATCCTAGAATCCCAAAGTGGTTGAAACGATGTTTCTCCCTGCGATCGGAATTTTCCAATCTTGTTGATTACAGGGAGCTAACAGATGGATTCATGGTCAAGGTAGAAGTTTGATCAATAGCCTAACTACCATAATATTTATTTAGCATTGACACCAAAACATCAGTTTTTGGCTTTGTGAAAGATAGCATAAGCACTTGGGAACTAGAAGTTGGATCCGTAGCAACCAAATTTGTGTCTGGATTCGGAAATGGATCTGTCAACACAACAGATGCATTCGAGGTCTTAGGAAAATTTGAGACTTTGGCACGGTGAGGACAGTCTCAAAAAAATTTCTCCTCATTACATATTATGCAAGGGTAATAAGGTTTCCGATTGCTTCCATTTTTTTGATTAGATGATCATTCTTGCGGGGTTGCATTTTTCTTTTTCTTCACTTTTCCCTTTTTCTTACTTCTGGGTTGCTTGTCAATTTTTCCTTTTTTAGATGACACAGCATGAATTTCGGAAGAAGGTGCAGGATCAGATGCAGTAAAGCGATATGTGCTTGCAGTACCAATCATACTGTTGTCAGCATGAGAGTCCTTAGATGGAGGAGGAACAATAAAATTAGATCGCGGTGCGTTGGGAATTTTCTTGTAGAGCATGCCAGGCTGAGTATAAATAAAATCTAAGTACTGGGAACGAGAAATTACCTTCTCTTTAGTGACGACGCTACCCTTAGCCACATCCTCGGTGATAGATGGAAGCAAGGACTTAATGAATGACTTAGCAAGGAACTGATCAGGAACAAATGTTTTTACCATTCTACGACAACGATGCCACCCATGAATATGATTAGAATTTTGAGTAGCATTAGTCTTTTCAAAATTGCTCAGGAGTTCCGTTCTAGTTTCATATCCTATGGGTAATTGGAAGTAGGTCAGAAATGTAGTAGCTAAGGTAATGAAATTATCAAATGAAGCTCGTGGTAACTCAATGTACCACTTCACGGCCGGACTAGTGATCGTATGCTAGAAAAGATGCAGTCGAACAGAGTCATCATTTAAGGAGTTGGATGAACACCAAAAATGATAAGTCATAAAATGCATCAACGGGTTTTCTCCAAGGTCTCCATTAAACTTAGGAATATCCGATGGTAATTTATGTGGTATCACTAGCCACCAAGGAGCATATCTGATTGGGTCATTGGTAAGCCGGTCTAAGCCAGGTAATTCTAAAGTTGCAACAAAAGGAAACTGTCGATGTAATTCAGGTTGAGCATAGCTAGGGTATGATGGAATTGCTTGGGAAACAGGCCTTTGAGCACCATCATAAGGAATTTGTTGTTGGTAACCCAAGCGGTTGTTTTGATAAGAAAATGCTTGAGGATTTTGTTGACCAAAACCTGGGTAAACTACTTGTTGGAATGAATGTTGTGGCATTTGTGCTTTTGGCTGCCAAGGTTTCTATCCACCAAGATTATAGCCCAAACTAGAATAGCTTGGACCCGGTTGTGCCTATGACATCCCATAATAGGGTAATCCATCTTGTGAATAAATAATTCCAGATACAGGTGGTTGTTGTAAACCAGCTGAAGGAGTTGGAGTCTAAGGGACCAATACTTGAGGGTATTGGGTTGAAGGACCCGCTTGAGATAGTTGAGGTACAACACTTTGAGCCTGTAACAAGGGTAATGATGTATTAACAAGTAGAGTAGATTTGGGTGCAACAGGTTGAACCGGTTGATATGAATGCACAACCGCGTGTGGTTGAACGAGCAGAATAGGTTTCCACCCTAAAACAATTATTCCAACATTAGGATGACCATAAAGGGACAAAGTAATGTCAAAATGGGTGACCATAGGTTACCCCCCAGCATGAGGAGTATAATAATATGGAATATATTGTTCACCAAATGCTGGGAGTCCAGTTGAGATTGTACTAGATGGAATATACCTAGATAGACTAGCTTGATATTGCACTAAAGATGTATATAAAGGATCAAGCCATTTAGTAATCATTAGATATGTACCAGATAGAATACCAGATTATGACATTGGTGAATTCCATGGGTTTGAGGATGCACCAGAGAAGGTTCCAGATAAAGATTGGTAACCAGGTGGGACAAAAGGACCAACATATAGATGTGACTCTGGTGATGTGGTGAACATCGATGATGTAGCAAACGTAGATGCTATTGCAACTGTAATAGATGGTAAAGCCAGATATGTTAACTGAGCCATGGTCATATGACTCAATGTATACCCTACACGATCTGTGGGAACTCGAATTGAAACGGGATCAAAGAAAGTGGTGTAAGGTGATTGAGGAAAAGACTATTAAAGATAAATATCCTCCCCAAAATGAGTTGGAGTTGAAGGTTTTTCGTCTTGTGGTATTTTTTCAATCGAAATCAAACCAGGTGGAAGGATTTACCTGACAGGCCCGAGATATATTTCAGGTGGTTGACTGCGCGATATGGAAGACGCAATGGCTACAATCATCTGTGGATAAACCGATACAAGAAAAACTTATAGTTTTTTGACTTCATGATCTAGATGTTATGGTAAAATAATCACATGATCCATATCAACTTTGAGTTGAACAACGTCGGGTTCGAGAGGTATGGTCTCACTGATTAGATGGATCATGATCACAGGTAGTTGTGAGGACTCTATCTCAACAACAATGGATGAACTAGGATTTGTAGAAACAACTCGAGATGACTCTGGTATATGTGATGATGATGTCTCACCAGAGGTACTGATAGTACTGGTTTTAGTAGAATGATGTTACCTTTGCCGACTAGAAATGGTTTCCAGTGGTAAAGGTGGTTTAAGTGTTATTCTACACGAACGACGGGGAAAGAGATGTTCTTATTCCACAGTGACTGATTGATTTTATGACAAAAAAAAATAAACAAAATAAAAGTGTAATTCTAGTGAAAAGGTTTACCAAGTAATTGTGAACTGCAAAATACCTCCTGGAAAACCAAGAAGTACAAGAAGGAAATCTCCCCGAATGTTTTGTTCAGTGTATCACAAGTTACAAGGTGGCTGACTTGGTTACCTATGGATGGATAGCAACCTAAAGTTGTACTCCCAAATATACCCAAAGGTACGTGGAGGCCCAAGGTCATATTTAGCGTTATTTAATGTGAAATCGCATAGTGAGAGCACCCCCTTATACTTCTTGTACTATAACACCGCCCTATATACCCGAATGTACCTGGAAGAGCTCCAATATAATTACATACGTGGAGTGAGGTATCCGACTCATAATGTATCGCAAACAAGTTAGCGATAGATGATATGTTTAATGATGTTGGAACACTTCTCTAGCCTAGACCTTCTAAATTTTATCGTTACTGTTACAATGCTTTCTTACGTTGATTGATGTAAATTTTATGTTGATTTTGTTTAAAAGTTTTTCTTTGAGGTTCATTGTGTGATGTAATGGAAAATTCCTAAAAATGAAAACTAAATGACAAGCAAACTTTTCAATTTATCTTTTTCAATGAAAATCCTAGCTACTAAGGGGAAAGAGCAATCAGATTTTGAGCATACCACAAAGAGAAAAAACTAAATGCAGATTTCCTTAACTTGTTCCTATGCAACACACACAATTATATGTATTCACATTCATGTATTTCTTTTCATCTCCCTTTAATGTGAATGAAATAAAGGAAACTAAATGCACAAATAAGTCAAACAAGTGTTTTCTTTTGAAAAACGAGGAATGAAACAACAATTTCTCTTAGGAAAATGAAGAATGGAACTACAATTTTCCTACAAGAAACGAGGAATGAAACAACAATTTCCTTTTCGAAAACATAATTGATATAATGCAAAAATTAACTTCTTTGAATTTGATTTTCCAATGATAAAGAAAACAACTAATGAAACATTGAACAAATTACTTTTCAAAGGAGGAGGAACAATAAATTTTACTGGTCTCTAAGAGGTATCAGACATATGAAAATACAACAAACAAGTGGCTGAAACTGAAATAAATGACAAATTTTGATGGAATTTGGTTGGATGAGGGGCCAACGCAATCTCTAAGGGGAGACAGTGCGTTTTTGAACACCCCTGAATGGGAGACAGTGCACTGCAGTGCACTATGTCTTGACCAACAGTGCATTGGGTGCAACTAGGTTTATGAAACAAGCAGCATAACACACTTCTAATGAAATTTTTTCATTAAAATGATTGATAACAGAAATTAGATGCTACTGATGAAGATAAAGAAAGGCAAAAACACCAGGAATGATAGGATACTCCCCAGCAGAGTCCCCAATTTGTTATATGGAATTTTAATCTACGGATAAATCAAATTCCTAAGTGTGGTGTTTATCACTTAGAACAATAGAGGAAAGAATAACTATTATTTTCTCTAGAACAAGAAGATATACATAAATGAAAAAGAGCCTTCTTCTGATCCTTTTTTCTCTCCTTCTCCTTCCGTCGTTGTTGTCATCGCTCTCAATCCAGCTCAAAGTGCTAGATCGATTCTTGCAAACACAAACATAGAACAAAAAACAACATGAAATATACAAATATCTACTTATCTTACTCAAATCAAATCCATTAGATCTGAAATACATATATCATTCAAGAATACATTGCGCAAGAAATAGAGACATATGCATGGGAAAATGAAAAACAATCTTTATTAAAGAGTAGGAGGAGAAGATTACAACCAATGGATCGATTTGTCATCAACCTGCTTGAACTTCATTCTAGCTTCTTCACATGTAGCATCATCTCAGTAGCATAACAATACTTTCACTCTCTTATCAAATGAGAATCCAACAACATAACTTTGCCCAAAATTCCTCCTCCCTAGCACTAGGATGAGTGCTCAATTTATAGGGAAACTGATGGTAGTTTCTCAATGAATGACTTTCTAATAATAGGAAAGACATGTTTCCATTTGCATAGGTGTTATATGGACACTTGGATTCGAATTATGACACCTATGGACTCTTCTAGAAGACACTGACCATGTGGAGATTCCCGAAACAATCAAAATTCCACTCCCAGGTGACCAACGCACCCTTGGGTGTCTGGAAGTGCATTGCAGTGCGCCCTTGCAAGGAGGAATTGACACTGCAACGTAGTTAGCCCCTTGCAGATGAACATTGGTGAGTTAGTGGGTCATATAACATATAATTAAAACCTTGGAACTATCACAGTAGAAGTCATGAATGAAATGTTCTTCACTTAGGGCATATAGCAACTGAAATATAAGGGGATGATAGACCTGATTCATTGGTTCTGGGGATGATGTCTAGTTTGACCAGGTCTTGGGGGATCATGCCCAAATTGACCTATAATAGATTTCACCAATGAAATATATTCCCCATTGTTGGAAAGGGCTTGTCGGGTGCAGGAATTACACTTAAGCAAACTCCTCAACACTTAATTTGTCAACCCAGGGGATTCGTAAACTTAGAGACGAAGCACAGGCAATGCCAGAGATGGTATGAATCTTCCTAATGTAAATCCCTACTTTCTTTAAGGGAAAGATTGCATAATCAAATTAAAAAGAGAAAAGAAAGGCAACTTGAACCATCAAAAAAATAATCCAAGATTGGAACAAGAAAGAATGCATTTGCAAGAGGGAATTAAAAATAAAAGGCAATCACTCCAGTTGATTATTGTTTAACTACTGAGTATGTGTTTTTATTTAATAGAGACACTTAGCAGTCTCATCAGATGGGCCCTTAAACCTGCTCCTTTAGAGATTTATTTCTTGCACTAATCTGTCCTGCACTTTCGCAGTCTGCTTGCACTAGTGCAGGAACAAAGATTTTTGCAAAAGGTATAGATGGTGTCTTTACTAAAGGCTTTTCTGCTTCATGCGAGGGCTTGAACTTTTCTAGGTTCAAAGCACTCATATCCCATGGCAAGAAACTAGTTTTTGCACCGGATCAGAGCTTCCTACACTTAGCATTTAATTGCAAGTGCTATTATACTATTAAATCAAATTTCACACATAAAAATGAATTTTTATGGTCTTAACAGAATGAAAAAATAAAGAAACGATCAATGTATATATTTATCCTGTCATAAGCATTTAATGAAAGAAAAAGGGTTGCAAGAAGTTAAACTAAGAAAGTTTGTTGCATCACACCAACGTGCACTGGTGCAGGTTCATTTCTCCTGATTAGATCGGGTAGGAAAACCAATCAATCATAGTTGTAGAAAAAGAGATATCACACCAATGTGCACTGGTGTAGGTTCATTTCTCCTGCTTGGACCAGGCTGAGAAAAACCAATCTGAAATCAAGTGTAGGAACATAAATTGCAGGAAAAGGAAAGTTATTTACTTCACACAACGGATCCGCTTGCACTCAGACAGGAATACATGTGCTTAAGATGAAATCACACTTGACAATGTAAACACAAATTACAAGAAAACACGAAATGTGGTAAACGTGATGGGTTGGCTGGGCCCTAGCCAACCAGCACGTTTCCCGTTTAAATACAAACGCTGCTCAGTACCTTAATTAATTCATCAACTCAATACAGAAACATAATTTTTGAAACATGACGCAGAGTTCATTTTATTAATTGACTGAGGAAAATACATACATTAAGGCATCATCTAACTCAGATTTGGGCAATAACAAAATACAATGACCTGCTACCACCTCTCGGATGTGTTTATGTTCTCCTCTACTATCAAAAACCTTCTCCCCCCTTTTATAGTCCTATTTACATTCTACATTATATAGACCTTTGGCCAAAGGCCAAAATAGATCCTTTAACTCATTACATAACAAAACACAGAGTTTAGCTTTTCAGTCTTCAAAATTAGGTAGTTAGCAGAACTGGTCGTATCTAATTCTCCAACTTTTCCCCTTCACGGATTGGTCTCGGATGCCTTTGGATCACTCTGTTGTCATGGCTGAAGTGGCTCAAGACGAGGTGGTGATCAAGGAGGTTCGGATCTGCTGCAAGTATTTTCTGTGCTGGCAACGGTGCAAGATTAGATCCTGCACTAGGATCAGTGGTCATGGTAAGTACTCTAACTACCAAATAAACATAGAAGATATCGATAAGTTACAAATAGTGATTAAAAGTAAATCATGTAATAAATAATTTATAAATTCTAAGTTGAATTAAAAATATGAAAAATAAATTCTATATGAAATATGTCACCGCGCTTGGACTGGTGCAAGATGAGGGTGCGTAAAAGAGGTAAAATAGAGGTAAATGGTTATGATTTAGGAAGGGGAAAATGGAAAAAAGAGAGAAAATTAGGGGGCTAACATCCTCCCATCCCTAAGCTATTGTGTGTCCTCACACAACTCTTTACCTTTGCAAAAAACCTTCAAAACTTTGAGCATTCCAGCTCAATCCTGCTCTGGCATACTAACATCAGCCTGCAATGTTTCAAACTTCTTCTTTCTGATATTCTTTAGTTTCTTTGTCACATTTTTAAGTCGCCTGAAACATTGTGCAGCACAGTACTTCCAAACTCTAACTTCTCCTTTGTTTTTCTGGATCTCCGCAGTTAACTCTTCTCTACTCTGTTCTTTATCCTCCTGCGCTTTAGCTATGAGCTGCTTTAAGTTCTATACTTGAAGCTCCATTTCAGCTATCTGAGCAGCAGGAGTTACCAAATATTCTTCTTTTTCTGTCTCAATAGAGGCTGTTTTTTCCTCAGGGACCTCAGTATCCCTTATGGCTTCAGCAAACTATTCTTCCTTTTCTCCTTCTTCTTCTTCTGGTTCTTATTCTTCTTGCTCTTCTTCTTCTTTTTCTTGCTCTTCCGGTTCTTCTTCTTCTTCTTCTTTTTCTTGCACTGGTGTAGGAGGGGATTCAACATCCTGTGGGGACTGTGGTTCCTCGCCTGCACTAGATTCCTCATTCTTTTTCCTGGCATTTTTAATAAAATCATCTAACATAGTGTCATCTTCCACTTCTACATATTTTTCTATGTCTGCAAGGACTAACAGGTTGTCTTCTTCAGGGGTCTGTGCCTATACTGGTGTTGAAGAAGGAGTCTCTTCAACTGGTGCACTAGCTGTCTTCTTCTTCTTTGGAGATGGGGATTTTTATTTTATTGATTTCCCGTGTCGTTTCCTTTTTTCACTGGTGCACGAAGGACTCCCCTTTTCGTTTTTCCTCGGACCCTTGCTTCTGCTGGTGGGGTCCGATGTCTCCTTTCCAACAGCTTTCTTTTAATGCAGCTGCTTTAATAGCACCTCCCAGGTTATGCCTTTAATTTCTAATTATTTTTGGACCAAAATTTTTATCATACCGTGGTGATATAATTTCTTGTTGGCCTGGTCTACCCGTGCGTCTCGCACACCTTTGGCCATTTTTTCCAAACTCTTAAGAAAAAAATAGGGGAAATCAATCCGCCACCGGACGTGTCGGCCGTCTTCGAAATGCTGCAACATCCTGAAATGGTACACAAAAGTGAGGGAGTACCTTCCCTCACAGGTTACGAATTTTTGCAGGATGAAAAGGAGGTCCCGCCATTGTCCCAATAGGGCACTACGCGGAATTTATTTCTTCCAATCTACCTTCATGTTCTGATCGATGACAAAACACTGCCATCAATTCCTCTCTAATTTTTTATTTTTAAACCACTGCTCCCCAGTATTTTCCAAGCCTGTCGCTGCTACTATAAACTCTTCCGTAACCTTAAATTTTAGAGGCCCAATTTGCACTCGACCATTTTTGAAAATTATGGAAAATTGTAGGGCCACTTCATGGTTGTTCCCATCAAACTTTTGCAAGAATTTAAGAAATACTGAGTCTCACAATAGTGCAAGCCTATTGCGAAAATCAGCAATCTGTTCTACCATACTGAGAGATGAAGGTTTGCTTCAAACAGGAGGCATTGCTGCTTAACGGTTATGAACAATAAACAATCTACATGCAACACCAGGAAAATTGGTTCTTATATATAGGGATCCAACCATCCACCATCCCTTTCATCTTATCATCCACTCATTCCACTAAAATAGTAGTGAATACATGACATCTTTGAGGTCATGCCGAATTGGTACTTATGGAGGCGTTTTTAATGGCTAGGTGAGGTAATCATTAAGAGTGAAGGACATCTGGGATTATGGCGGAAAGGGAAATTATATCCTAAGCAACGGTTAAAAATTTCTACACTCCTTCATAATTGTTAGGTCCCTATATCACTAGTATAGCCCCTTATTATTGTTAGTGTAAACCCCTTATTGTTATTATTGTACCCTTGTAACCCCATTTTGTTATTATTGTGCCCTTAAATTATTATTGTTAGGTCGGCTAGGATTACATTGTGGCCCACTAGGATTACATTATGGCCCCATGGACTCCTATATATAGAAAGGAGGTTTTGTGAATTGTATCATCCAAGAATTTTTCATTTAGGTAATGTATTGGAGGTTTCCCCCTCGAAGTGGCTCATTTCTAAGGCGTTTACACCTCTTTTCTTCTATTTTTGGAGCTGGTTACACAACATTTGGTATCAGAGGTTTGGATTCTAGGGTTTCGCTGCTCCAAACAGGTCATCGTGGAATTTTCGCTATAACGTTTTTTCTACGAAGTTTCAGAAGCTGAAATTTTTAGGGTGCGAAGAAAAAATCTTGAGGAGGCCTGTGTAAAAATTTCAGAGTTTGGTTCG
This sequence comes from Pinus albicaulis, assembly GCA_034641835.2. Taxonomy (NCBI): domain Eukaryota; kingdom Viridiplantae; phylum Streptophyta; class Pinopsida; order Pinales; family Pinaceae; genus Pinus; species Pinus albicaulis. The sequence goes on from CM076574.1 coordinate 1,354,823,908, forward strand.
CAATAATTTCGGAGATATCATCTGTGGAAGTCAGGTATTTTTTCAGGATCCTAAACAGGTCATCGTGGAATTTGCGCTATAAATGTTTTTCTACGAAGGTTCAGAATCGGAAATTAATATGGTGCGAAGCTGAAATCCTGAGGACATTCATCAAAAAATTTCAGAGCTTGGTTCGCAATATTTTTAGAGATATGATCTGTGGAAGGTAGTGCTTTTTCAGGCTCCTGAATTTCATCTTAAAGAGGTGATCGTGGGAAAAGTTCAATAACTCTCTCTCTGGAGATTGGATTGGAGTGCCGTCAAAATTGGTCGCAAGTACACGGCCTGTAGTTTCTTGGCTATCAATTTCAGAGACAAAGAACAAAACAGTGACACGTGGCAAGTCGTACAATTTCGCTCTACTGAACCAGTCCAAAATTAGGTCATTGTGGGAGATTGGACACAAATTTGTCTTGGAGAATCCAAATCAGGTCAAACCTGTGGCATTTGAAAGAAGCTTCAGAGGGCTACTACAGGGCTGAATTTGAGATATCGAAGATTTTCAATTACAGAGAAAATTCAATTTCAATATCGAGCTCCTCAAAGCTAGTAAAAGGTGTGTATTTTTTTTCCGAATTGCATAAGTCTTGTTTGAAGAATCAAGTTGAATTGATTCCAAGGGCATCTTGTAGAATAGATATCAATATTGGATTCTAAAATGGCCCCAAAAAAATAATTCAACACCCATTAAGCCTTCAGAAGGCTCTACTATGACTCATGAAGATGAAGAATTGCAACATGATCTATCAAAATTACAAGAGCAAGTGCAACAAATTTCACTCTCGCAAAAAGCAACAAAAAATGAAATGGACGGTTTGAAGAAAGGCATGGAAGCTAAAATGGATGACGTGGAAGTGAAGATGGACGGTTTGAAGAATGACATGAAAGACAACATGGAAAACATGAAGAATGATCTAAAAGAATACATGGAAGGCTTGATGACAAGCTTAAAACCAGAAATGATTCCTAATGGCAGAAATATAGGAGAAGAACCTCCTGATGAGAACAAAATAAATGTTAATCATGATTTCATAAACACGAATGTTGGCGGGAAGAACCACCATATTCCAAAAATGGATATGAGGAAGTTTGATGGAAAGGATCCTGTAACATGGATACTACAGATGGAGCAATATTTTGATCTCCATAACGTGCAAAACACACAAAAGGTATGCATTACAACTTTACATTTAGAACAAAATACATTTGTATGGTATCGATGGCTTTGCTCCCGTAAAAAAATTGTCACTTGGTCAATTTTTACGGAGAAAATGATAGCACATTATGAGGATACAAAGAGCAACACCTTCTTTAGCCAATTGATAAATCTCAAACAAAAGGGTTTAGTGGGGCAGCACATTGAGGACTTCCAAAAATTGAATATAAGGGTAACTGATCTTACAGAGGAACACAGGATTGATCTCTTCCTAGGAACTTTAAAGGATAACATCCAACATGAAGTTCGCGTTTTGGAACCTGATTCATTGGAGAAGGCATTCAGGTTGGCAAGAAAAGTTGAATGTAAAATTATGGCAACAAGGAATCCTACCACTCAATTCTATAAAGAAGGAAGTGTTGCTACGCCTAGATTTCCACAACCTACAAGGTTGACACCACAACAATTGGAAGAAAAAAGAGCAAAAGGGCTTTGCTACGGTTGTGATAGAAAATACACTAAAGGTCATAAGTGTGCTGAGAAGAAATTATTTTACATAGATTGTGAAGAGGAAGAAGAAAATGAACAAGAAGAGGATATGCACCAGGAACCAACCCTAGAAGAGGAAGAAATGAATCCAACCATATCGTGTAATGCACTGGCAGGAATTACCACTCCTCAAACTCTCAAGATAGAAGGACAAATCAAGAAGAAAAAGGTAATAGTGTTGATTGATTCAGGTAGCACCCATAATTTTATTCATTGTAAGGTAGCCAAGGAATTAAATTGTTTCCCATACCCAGCACCAGAATGTCAAGTGATGGTTGCAAATGGAGGAACTATAAATTGCTCTGGAAAATGCCATAATATCAAGCTAACCATGGGGGAATATGTATTGACTAGTTCAATGCTTGCCATTCCTATGGGAGGTGCTGATGTTGTACTAGGAGTACAATGGTTACAATCTTTGGGGACGGTAGCTTTTAATTTTCAAGAACTTTTCTTGAAATTTTTTTCAGAAGGAATGGAAGTCGAATTACAGGGTATTGTGGGGAAGCCAGGAAGGATAATAAGCTCTAATGTCATGACAAAGCTTCTAAAGAAAGAACATCGAGGCGTAATTGCACAATTATGCTCACTAGAAGTTCCAACATCAAAATCATCTATTTCTGCAGATCTCCAACAAGTCTTGGACAATCATTCCAAGGTGTTTGAAACTCCCAAAGGACTCCCACCTATTCATGATCATGATCATGCTATTCATTTGATTCCGGGAAGTGTTCCTCCAAACATCAGGCCTTATAGATATCCTTACTTCCAAAAGAGCGAAATTGAACGTATGATTGCAGAAATGTTAGAGGCAGGTATAATTCAACCCGGTCAAAGTTCTTTCTCTGCTCCTGTAGTATTGGTACACAAGAAGGATGGATCATGGTGAATGTGTCCGGATTATAGGGAGCTTAATAAGCTCACCATTAAAGATAAATTTCCCATTTCTGTGATTGATGAATTATTGGATGAATTACATGGAGCAATTTATTTTACCAAGTTGGATCTTCGTTCGGGATATCATCAAATTAGAATGAAGACTGAAGATATTCCAAAAATAGCATTTCGAACTCATGAGGGTCATTATGAATTTTTGGTCATGCCTTTTGGCCTTACCAATGCACCTTCTACATTTCAAGGGTTGATGAATCCATTTTCAAACCCTTCCTTAGAAAATTTGTGCTAGTATTTTTTGATGATATACTAATCTACAGCAGGTCTTGGAAGGATCATGTTGAACATGTTGACAGGGTGCTCAAACTATTGCAGGAGAAACAATTATATGCAAAAAAGTCGAAATGTTTCTTTGGAGTACAAGAGGTGGAATATCTGGGTCATATTGTATCTCACGAGGGTGATAAAGTGGACCCTAACAAAATTAAAGCCATTAAGGAATGGAAAGTTCCCACAACCATAAAGCAGTTGCGAGGATTTCTCGGGTTAACAGGGTATTATCGCAAGTTTGTTAAGAATTATGGGAGAATAGCGGCACCTCTAACAACATTATTGAAGAAAGATGCATTTTCATGGACTCCTGAAGCAACTAAGGCCTTTGAACATCTTAAAGAGGCAATGTGCCTAGCCCCGGTCTTAGCTACGCCAGACTTCACAAAAACCTTTATTGTGGAATGTGATACCTCAGGAAATGGAATTGGTGCAGTTTTAATGCAGGAAGGAAGACCCATTGCTTTTGAAAGTCGTCCAATCAAAGGAAAGTATTTACAGAAACCTATTTATGAGAAGGAAATGTTAGCAATACTACATGCACTAAAGAAACGGCGAACTTACCTAATGGGAAGACACTTCAAGGTAAAAACTGATCATGATAGTCTTAAACACTTTTTGGAACAAAGACTATCATCAGAAGAACAGCAAAAATGGGTCACAAAGATGTTGGGTTATGACTTTGAAATAATCTACAAAAAAGGAAAGTTGAATGTTGTTGCGGATGCACTCTCAAGAAAGAATGAAGACGTGGAAGCATTGCTTTGTGCCATTTCTATTATCCAACCAGATTGGATAACTGAAGCAAGAGATGAATGGAAGAAGGACAAAGATGTATGGATACTCATTCAAAAGTTGCAGCAAGATCCTAGTACATCTGATACATTTAGTTGGAAAAATGATTCCTTATGGTACAAAGATAGCTTATATCTTTGTAAGAATTCCCAACTAAAACAAAAGATTCTTCTGGAATTGCACACTTCTCCTTTAGGAGGACACTCGGGATTTTTAAAAACTTACCACAGGGTGAAGAAAGAATTTTTTTGGGATGGCCTTAAATCTGATATTAGAAATTTTGTGGCGGAATGTTTGGTTTGCCAGCAGAATAAAGTGGAAACAATTAAGACCCCAGGACTTCTACAACCTTTATCCATTCCAAGTCAACGTTGGGAGGAGATTTCAATGGATTTTATCACAGGTTTACCTAAGTCCGAAGGAAAGAGTGTCATCATGGTGGTAGTTGATAGACTTACCAAGTATACACACTTTTGTGCATTATCTTATCCATTTAAAGCAAGTACGGTTGCTACTACATTTATGGATAGAATTCAAAAGCTACATGGAAGCCCAAGGGTTATTGTGAGCGACAGAGATCCCATTTTTACTGGAAATTTTGGACGGAGTTATGCTGCTATAAACTCTTCAGTAACCTTAAATTTTAGAGGCCCAATTTGTACTAGGCCATTTTTTAAACTTCTGGAAAACTGTAGGGCCAATTCATGGTCCTTCCCATTAAAATTTTGCAAGAATTGAAGAAATCCTGAGTCTCGCAATAGTGAAAGACTATTGCGAAACTCAACAATCTGTCCTACCATACTAAGAGATGAAGGCTCGCTTCGAACATGTGGCATCACTGCTTAACGGTTATGAACAATCAATAATTTACATGCAATCACTAGGGAAAATTGGTTCTTATAGATAGGGATCCAAATGTACACCATCCATTCCATCTTATCATCCATTCATTCCACTAAAATATCTGTGAATACGCGGCATCTTTGAGGTCATACGAGATTGGTACTTGCAGCGGCGTTTTTAACGGCTAGGTGAGGTAATCATTATGAGTGAAGGACATCTGGGATTATGGAAGAAAGGGAAATTATATCCTAAGCAACGGTTAAACATTTCCGCACTCCTTCATAATTCAAAAAATAACTTTAGCATTCATTAAAAAATGATCATTACTCTTAACTTAAAAACACCTTGTACTTTTAATTTTCTCCAAGTTAATATGATAGCACAAGTACTTCTCGACTAAGTGAAAGAATTTCTCATAAACGTTCATGATGACCACTTTCGTATGACATATGCTATGAAAAGAACAAATTGTACTCTGTTTTTGACAGGGTGCATGCTTGTACTAGTCTGCTTGCACCGCTTAAACTATGCTATTCTACTGGTACCATTCTGCTTGCACTTATTATATAAGACAACATGCTTGCACTAGTGCAAGCATAATATCTAAAAAAAGAACAGGGAATTTAAGTAAAATATAGGTTGGACTTCCAACATGACTTCCTCAATTTATACTGGACATTTTCTTCGCGCTTTCTTGATGTTTCAGAGCATAGCCTTTAGCTCTTTGTACGCGAAATCCTGCAATTCATGAGGGAATAAAGAAGTTGGAAAAGGAAAATTTCAGAATGGGAAGGAATTCTGTTACAGGGATTCCAGGAATAGTACCACAAGAGGGGATAAACAGAAGTGGGATAGGGAAAAAAAATCAAGGGTAAAGTGGGGTTTTACGAAACGAACAGGGTAAATTCAAAAGAATATGGAAAGGTTAATCATTTGGGATTGAAGAAGAAACTAAGAGAATATTACGAAATGGGATATGAAGAAAGGAAAAAAAAATTCTGGAAGGTCTGCCTGCATTGGTGCAAGAAAAATAACTGCAGCGAGAATTAAGCGTTACTTGAATAAAAATATCCATGCTAATTACCCAAATTGTATAAAGGTTGGTTCTACTGAACCTTATTTTACTTGGTGGTTGCTAGCATATCTGAAGATCATGCAACATTCTGTTTTTATTAGAAATTTTTGATCTTCCTGCCAGCAAGCTGGTTTTCAGGTTGGTCCTTATGCAATCATGTCAGCGAACTGATTTTCATAATTATAGGAAAATATTTTTTCTTTACTTTAAAAAATATATATATTTTTTATTTATTTCTTCCTTTTTAAGAAGAATAAGAACTCATAGTTTCAAAAATTTTGTATTACCATTCACCACTACCGTCCCGAATTACTGTTGGACTTGCTGTGTAAAATCTTTCCTGCCAAGTGGCTGAAAATACTTCTTTAATATGTGTCCATTTACCAGGAATACTTAATTTTGTCCATCAATAGTTTTAACTTCTACTACTTCATTCTCGAATAATTGGATCACTTCATAAGGTCCCATCCAACATGTATGGAATTTCCCTTTAAAAATTTTAAATCTAGAATCATAAAGCAGCACCTAATCACCTGGTTGGAATTTCTTTTTCTGAATAGACTTGTCATGCCACCTTTTGCGTTGCTGCTGAATTAGTATGTGCTATTGAACAACATCCCTACGAAATTCATCTAACTCATTTAATTGGAGAAGACGTTGTTGTTGTGCCTCAGAGAGTTCTAGTTCTAAACGACCTATAGTTCTGAAAGTTTTGATCTGGAATTCAATTGGTAACAGAACTTGTTTGCCATATACCAGCTCATATGGTGTATGTCCCATGCTATTTATCCAAGTGGTTTTGTATGCCCACAATGCTTCTGGTAATCTTTCAGCCCAGTCTTTCTGATGCATGTTTACTGTCTTTGTAAGAATGGACTCGATCACTTTATTTGTGGATTCCACTTGGCCATTTGCTTGTGGGTGATACGACGTGGATTTCCTGTGCCGGATCTTGTATTTCTCCATCACACCCTGTACCAGATTACAACTAAACTGCGGACCATTATCAGAAACAATTTCTCTAGGCACACCAAATCTAGTAAAAATTTCACTAAAAATAAAATCAACAACAAATTTTTCTGTAGCAAAGGAAATAGCTTTAGCTTCTACCCATTTTGTAACAAAATCTGTACAAACCAGAATATGCTTTTTACTTAATGACGTTGGATTTATTCGCCCTATAAAATCAATAGCCCATTTTTCAAATGGATCAATCATAACTTGGGGGCATAAAGGCATTTCATTGGTTTGATTAGGATGGCCCATTCGTTGACAGCTATCACATCGCCTGACATACTGTTTGGCATCCTTAAACAAGGAAGGCCAAAACTAACCCGCACACAATGCTTTATATGCAGTCTGCTTATCAACGAAGTGGCCTCTACAAGGTTCATCATAGCCAGATTTCAATATGCCAAACACTTCCTCCTCTCTTACACATCTATGGATAATTAGATCTGTACCAGTGTAAAAGAGATCTCCTCGAATCCAGGAATATGCAACACTTTTCTGAATAATATTCTGTTTTTCACGAGCGGACAAGTGGGGTGGTGTTTTCCCAGTAACCAAGTAATTAGCAATGTCAGCAAACCACAGAGAATCTGCTGACATAGCAAAAAGATGTTCATATGGAAAATCATCATTAACAGGAGTTGCTTCACTAGGATTATCTAATCTAGAAAGAAAATATTCTACAACATTAGATTTCCCTGGTCTATCAATGATAGTAACATTAAATTCCTACAACAATAGCAACCACCTAGTCACTCTACCGCTAGTCAATGGTTTTTTCATCAAATATTTAATCGCAAAATGATTATTATGTACAAATACTTCATATCCTATAGTATAGTGCCTAAACTTATTAATTTCAAAAATTACAGCTAAAAATTCTTTCTCTATAACCATATTATTTAATTCAGCGGAAGACAAATTCTAACTAATATAATAAATAGCATAGGATTGCTTATTTTCCTCTTGTCCTAAAGCTGCACCAATAGCCAAATCTGAAGCATCAAAGGAAATGTGAAAAGGCAGGAACCAGTTAGGACCTCTCAAAACTGGTGCCTATACAAAATTTTCCTTCAATGTTTTAGAAGACTGCTGGCAAGTTGTGGACCAAGAAAATTCACTATCCTTAGCTAGAAGTCGAAAAAGAAGGGTAGCTATCTTAGAAAAATTTTCAATGAATCTTCTATAGTAGCTAGTATGTGCTATAAAACCTCTTACTTCCCTTTGAGTTTTGGGTGCACGAAGATGCAGAATGATTTCAATCTTTTCCAGATCAACTTGGATACCTTTATCAGAAATCAAATGGCCAAGTACCACTCCCACTTTGCACATTAATCTACATTTATTGTCACTCAAAGTGAGATGGGCTTCCTGACAACGAAGAAGTACTTTCTCAAGATTTTTGAGAGCTTCCTAAAAAGAATCACCAAACACAGAAAAGTCATCCATATAAATTTCTACAAATTCTAGATCAGCAAAAATGGCCAGGACTGCCCTTTGAAAGGTAGCCGGGGCATTATATAAACCAAAGGGAAGCACTTTATAAGAAAATGTACCCAATGGACATGTACAATTAGTCTTATCCTGATCTTTGGGTGTAATCTGTATCTGGTTATAACCACTAAAGCCATCCAAAAAGGAAACACATTTCTTTCCTGCAAGGGTATCAAGTACCTGGTCAATGAAAGGGAGAGGGAAGTAATATTTGAGAGTGGCTTTGTTTAATTCTCGATAATAAATACAAATACGCCACCTTCCATATTTCATAGGGACTAGCACTAATGGAGAGACCCACTGACTATCAGAAATAGGATAGATAAAATCGTCATCCAAGAGTTTCTGTACTTCTTCCTTCACAATATCTCTTAGAGTTGGATTCATTCGCCTTTGGGGTTGTCGGAATGGTTGGGTTCCTTCCTAAATATAGATATGATGTGTACAAGTTTCAGGGGGGATACCCTTCATATCTTCATAGCCCTAAGAAAATGCACTAAGATGGTTTTGCAACAAATTCACAAGCTGCTCCTACTGAGATGGGCCCAAAACTAAACTAATATGCAAGGATTTACCAGGGCTAATTTCACAAGAGTGGTATCAAGCTCAAGAGTACTCAAGGGAGTGGTCAAATGCAGTAGTACAGAAGAATGAGAATCATGATTATCTTGAAAATCTAGGCTGAAAATCTGGCTCAATGGCTCAAAATTAGGCATAGTGTCTAGATTATTCAGGAAATTTTGAATCTCATCTTCTTGTGAAGAGCCAGTATAATGATGGATAAGGGAAATGGGTTGAGTATCCTCATCACTGCTTTGATCCAACCATAAAGTATCTTGAATATCCTGAATGGATCTAGCAGGGGGGTATAAGGTAACTTTATTCCTAGAATCTCCTTGGGAAATATACATATCACCGGAATGACATCCAATATATGCATCAGCTGTAGCAAGCCATGGTCGAACCAAGATCAAGGGATGTACTCCTACTGGGTTCTTTGGCTAAAGCACAATGAAATCAGTAGGATATTCCCAAGAATCTAATGAGATGATCACATCATCCAATACTCCTTCTAGCTTAATTTTAGATCTATCTGCCAATTCAAGCACAATGGGAGTAGGGCGAAGATAAGATAACTGAAGTTGATCCATGGTTTGCCTAGTCATGACATTAATGGCTGCCCCCAGGTCTATAAGAACATTAGATACAAGGACATTACCAATCTTAACTGAGACAACAGGGTTTTCGAGCAGAGTATATTTTTCCATAGATACACATCTCGTCATCAACTCTGCTTCCCTACCAACAAATTGAATGGTTTGGGGTTCCAATCTCTTCCTCCTCGGTTTCTTGAGACAGATTTCCTTAGTAATCTTAGTACAAATGGGGATCTATTTAATGGCTTGAAGCAACGGTATCTTAATGAAAATATTCTGAAGCTCAGATGCCAAACTAGTCTCAGAAATAGGCTCACTTCTTTCCATTACTAGCCTCTCTGGGAAGGGAGGCCAGTTGGAAGAAGATGGCAAGGATTCAGAGGTTAAAGGCTGCTTAGTGATAGCTTTTGGAGAATGGTTAAGAGTTTCCTCTTCTCCTTTCTCTTCAACAATCACCATAGGTTGCTTTTTATTTTCTGATGTTACAGTCCTTCACGATCTTAATTGAATATCATGAACCCCAATTGGAATAGACTAGTATTCGAATGGTAAAGGTGGGTTTGTTACATAGATCATTTGCACTGCTTTATTATTGTTAGGAGTTGGCATAGGTTGAGCAGGCAACTGAGGAGGTCGAAAGGGTGGAGGTAAAGGCAACGGTGGAGTAGACTGACTCAGAAGTTGAGGCATTGAATAAGGTGTATGCATAGATGGATATGATTGCATGGGTGGTTGGTGGGAATATGGAAAATGAGTTGGCCCTTTCCAACCTTGTTGCCATGGTTGAGAAGGTTTCCCATGTTGATATTGATTCCCATACTACCACTGCTGATTAGTGTTAGGATACGAATATGCATGTGGATTATAACCAAAATAGTGTTGAGATAATTCAGGAGCCACACCTACACCTACCTGAGGCCAATTCCTTCTTGCTCCCATACCATACAAGTATTCAGCTTCAGACTGTCCCCCTGTAAATACAACTTTAAGTCCCGGTATAGAGGGACATTTTTCTATGACATGGTCTTCTGAACAAATAGCACACTTATTAGTTTCTTTCAAATTAAGAGGAAACTCTTTAGGAGGATGCTTGACTCTACATTTAGGATAGAAAATACATAATGACTCTTGTTCCTTCATGAGTTTTTTCTGGAATTTTAAGGAGTCTAACTGTTTGGTAACAATATTCATTATATCAATTTTCATGTTTTCCGTTTTATTTTCTAGTCCAATAATCATAGCATCGGTAGATTTAGTTTTTCTATTTCTGTTTCGAGTTCCTCTACCAGATCTATACTGTTTTCTTGAAAATTTCTTGCATAATTCACAAAAATTTTCAAAAGTTTGCTGAGAAATATCACCTTGTCCTAACAGATTTAGACTATTTCTAGCATTATCAGTAAGTCCTCTTAAGAACAAGGTTCTAATAGTACTGAGATCAAACTTAAGTTTCGACCATTGTAAAATATACAGAAATCTTTCCAGGTAATCTTCAAGAGTTTCATCATCATCCTGTATGATTGTAAAAATATCATCCTACATGTCCTGAGTTTTGAAATATTCTTGATATTTAAACAAAAATGCTCTCTTCATCTGATCCCAAGAGTTTATAGTGTTTCCTCCTTACCCCATAAACCAACGTAGAGCTGAGTCCTTGAGAGTAACAGGAAATAATCGTAACCTCTGAGCGTCAGTTGAATAATCATAACTTCTACACAGAATATCAAACTCGAATAGAAAAGAGTAAGGATCTTCATGAACTTTACCATGGAAATGAGGGAGAGCTGATGGTGGAATATTCCTTATTTGCGCCACAGTATTAGGATCCACAATTGGAAACACAAAAGTGGATTGTTCTCTACTTACCTGGTTTTCACCAGTCCCTTCCAAATGATCTTCATGGTCAACCATTGTTTCCCTTTTACTTGTATCACTCTCAACACACTGATCCACACCTGAGCTATTGACACCAGAATCCAGATGGATTGTTCCTGCGTGATGGGTTTGAATTGAATTGGGCTTCCTGCTTACAGAAGGAGACCCAATATGAGAAAAATTCTTTTGGCCCTTAGTTGGCTTTGAACCCTTACCATTTCTAGGCATTCATTTCAAGAAAGAAAGAAAAATAACAAACAAACTCTAGTAAAAATGCTATTAGAAATCAATTAACATCAGTAAAATTCCTTCAAAGAAACTCTTCCAAACAATACTGTGGGAATAAGGGAAAAGTTACCTCTATTGTATAATCAGAAAATTCTTACCAAATCAAATCGCCTCCCCGGCAACGACGCCGAAATGTTGGGTGCAGGAATTACACTTAAGAAAACTCCTCAACACTTAATTTTTCAACCCAGGGGATTTGTAAACTTAGATACGAAGCATGGGAAATGCCAGAGATGGTATGAATCTCCTTAATAGAAATCCCTACTTTCTTTAAAGGAAATATTACAGAATCATATCAAAAAGAGAAAAGAAGGCAACTTGAATCATCAAAAAATAATCTAAGATTGGAACAAGAAAGAATTCATTTGGAAGAGGGAATTAAAGATAAAAGGTAATCACTCCAGTTGATTATTGTTTAACTACTGAGTGTGTGTTTTTCTTCAGCAGAGACACTTATCAGTCTCATCATATGGGCCCTTAAATATGCTCCTTTAGAGATTTCCTTCTTGCACTAATCTATCTTGCACTTTCGCAGTTTGCTTGCACTAGTGCAGGAACAGAGATTTATGCAGAAGGTATAGATAGTGTCTTTACTAAAGGCTTTTTTTACTTCATGCAAGGGCTTGAACTTGTCTAGGTTCAAAGCACTTAGATCTCGTGGCATGAAACCAGTTCTTGCACCAAATCAAAGCTTCCTGCACTTGGTATTTAATTCTAAAAATGAGTGCTTAATTACTGCAACTGCTATCATATTTTTAAATAAAATTTCACACATAAAAAGTGAATGTTTCTGATCTTAACCAAATGCAGGAATAAAGAAACAATCAATATACATTTATCCTGTCATAAGCATTTAATGAAAGAAAGAGGGTTGCGGGAAGTTAAACTAAGAAAGTTTGCTACATCACACCAACGTGCAATGGGGCAGGTTCATTCCTCCTGCTTGGACTAGGCAAGAAAAACCAATCAAATAGAATTGTAGAAAAAGAGATGTCACACCAACGTGCACTGGTGCAGGTTCATTTCTCCTGCTTGGATCAGGCAGAGGAAAACCAATCTGAAATCAAGTGCAAGAAAAGGAAAGGTATCTACTTCACACAATGGATCCGCTTGCACTCAGACATGAATACATGTGATTAAGATTAAATCACACTTGGCAATATAAACACAAATTACAAGTAAACAAGAAATGTGGTAAACGTGGTGGGTTGGTTGGGCCCTAGCCAACCAACACGTTTCCCTTCTAAATGGAAACGTTGCTCAGTATCTTAATCAATTCATCAACTCAATATAGAAACATAATGTTTGAAACATGAGGTGGAGCTCCTTTTATTAATTCATCGAGGTAATTACATACATTAATGCATCGTCCATCCCAGATTTGGGTGAGAACAAAATACAACGACCTGATATCGCCTCTCGGCCGTGTTTTTGTTCTTCTCTATTATCAAAACTTTTCCTCCCTAATCCTATTTACATTCTACATTATATAGACCTTTGGCGAAAGGCCAAAATATATCCTTTAACTGAATACATAACCAAACAAATAATTCATCTTTTTTTTGGTCTTCAAAATTAGACAGTTAGTAGAATTGGCCGTAGTTAATCTCCATCTTTCGCCCTTCATGGATTTGGTCTCGGCTGCCTTTGGATCACTCTGCTGTCATGGCTGAAGCAGCTCAAGATGAGGTAGTGATCAAGGAGGTTTGGATCTACTGCAAGGATTTGTTGTGCTGGAAACGGTGCAAGATACGGTCCTGCACTAGGATCAACGATCACGGTAAGTACTCTAACTACCAAATAAACATAGGAGATATCGATAAGTTACAAAGAGTGATTAAAAGTAAGAAATCATGTAATAAATAATTAATAAATGCTAAGTTGAATTAAAAATATGAAAAATAGAGTTTATACAAAATATGTCACCATGCCTGGACTGGTGTAAGATGAGGGTGCATAAAAGAGGTAGAACAAAGGTAAATGGTTATTATTTAGGAAGGGGAAAATGGCAAAAAGAGAGAAAATTAGGGGGCTAACAATAGAAACCTGACTTGAGGATTTTAAGGTCTATGACCTTCCAACTATAATTCCATCCACATATACTTTCTTGATATTCCTTGATAAACTCATTTCATTCACCTTCAATTAAACACGACAGCAAAATAATAGCAACATATTTCCAGTACAACTTTGCTTCTACTATGACATATGGCTGAGATTTAAGCTTGAGAGCTCTCTATTTGGTTCTATTTAGTGAATATGGACAAGAAAAGAAACACAGGTAATGAACAATGTCTTTATACCAATCTGAACACAAAAATATGTATTGAATACATGTTTTGGGCTTATTCTGGCCTTCTTCATTGTCAGCTCCATCCACTGGTGCTAAGAGGTTAATTCCCAATGCTTGAAAAATTGTTTTTGTTAGCAACTTTTCTAAACCCTATCCTTTGATTAACTTGGTGGGTTTAATGTCCTTATCATACTCCTGGATTTTAGCTATCCATTTCCCTCTTTTTCCTTCAACATCACTTTGAACCAGCACGTCCTTGACAACATAATCAGGTACATAAGCGGTTTTTTGTGATTGTAACACATAATTCCTGAAGGCTTTGCGTGCTTTAACCAATGCATACACTTGTTTCTCCAAAATGTTATATTTGAGCTCAACATCTCTATGCTGAAGAATGCTAGTGGCTTCTCCTTAGCATCCTCATTTTTCTGCGATAACACAACAACAATAGTAGTGGGGGAAGTGAATGAAAATATTTGAAATACCTTTTGATAATCAGGACTTATTAAAATAGGAGCCTCTTGGAGTGCTTTTTATTTTGGAAAATGATTCTCTTGCTTCTTTATCCCACCTCACTTCTGCATTTTTCTTCAACATGTCAGTTATATTCCTCACAATATTAGCATAATTTGGTACAAATATTCTCATAAAGTTTATTTTTCCCAAAAATATCTGAATATCTTTCTTGCTTCTGCGTAAAGTAATTGTTTGAATTTCTTCCACCGTTGTTGGATCTACCTTCACTCCTTTTTTTGAAGCAATGTGACCCAATAGTTTACCTTATTCTAAGGCAAACAAATATTTCTTTGGGCATTTTTCAAAAAAAAATTGCAGATTTTCTAGGCGTTCATCATCTGACCTTGAGAAAACAGTTACATCGTCCAGATATATAACCACATACTTCTCACTTACAAATGCTATGTCCATGGCCCTCTGAAACGTTGCACCTACATTCATAAGACCAAATGGAATCCTTGCATACATGAAGGTTCCCCAAGGGGTTGTGAAAGTTGTCTTTTGCTAATCTTCCTTATCCACTGCCACTTGATTATATCCAGTGAATCCATCAACCATAGACATCCCGTAAGTTCCTGTCACCTTCTGTAAGACATAATACATTTTAGGTAAAGGATGATTATCCTTTAGAGATGCTCTGTTCAAATTCCTAAATTCCACACACAATATTATCTCTCCATTTTTCTTCCTCCCATGAACCAGATTGGAAACCCAATCCGAATATCTGAGAGGGATTATGAGTTTTGCTTGTAGAAATTTCTTCACTTCCTTTTCAATTGGAGCTAACAGTAATGGATTAATTTGTCTGAGGTTTTGTCTATGTGGTTTGATTCCTTGTTTCAATGGTATCTTATGTTGTATTATGCTTTTATCATATGTTTTCAAGTCTTCATATGACTAAGAAAACACGTCCATATACTTTTTAAAGAGATCAATATATATCTATTTATAATTTTTGGGAACACCTTTGAATAATTTCACCATTTTTGGCTCCTGCTGAGTTCCCAAATTACAATCTTCCATCTCTTCCTGTTGATGTATTTTCTTTGAATTAACAACAACATCATTTGAATCAAACAGTCTCTTAGAGGAACTAAACCTTTAGGGAGTACATTATCTTTCAACTAAATAACCTTCTGATCACCTATTGAATTTTTGAAATGTCTTATCTATGTTTTATGCTCTGTTTGTTCTTATTCTTGATCTATGTCAACATATTCAAAGTTTCCAATTATTGTCAAGAAATTATTTATCTTCTCATCGTCTTCAAACACTTGCCAATGTTTCACATTATCAGGAATAGAGTGTCTATGTCTAATTTCGATCTCATACCTTAACCTTGGATTCATAGGTGGCTTGAACGTGCTAGATGCAACTAATAAAGAATCTACCAATCTATTCTCCTCCCTAGGAATAAAATGAAGATTGAAGGCTTCAAAATAGTTCTCTATCAGGTGCCAAACTTCATTCCTATATGATCTTAATCTTGGATGCTTGTTTTGAGAATGAATTTTAATCTATCTTATTATCAATTCAGAGTCACAAAAAAATGAAATAAATTGAAATCCCATCTGTTTAGAAACTTGATGGTTAATGATCTAGGACTCATACTCAATTACATTTTTTGTTGAATGAAACTCTAACTTGAAAGAAAAAATCATGAGGTTACCTTATAGCGATATCAGCAAGAATCCAGCTCCTGTGCCTTCCTTGGAGTAGGAACCATCAAAGTAGCATTTCCAAATATTTTTTGAGTGAAGATCACTATTTACAACTGCTGAAGAGAGCTTCTTCCCTATGTCTTCAACAAATTATGCATCTTCATGCATCATGAAACATGAAATATCTTCTGTTTCTTGACTATAAATAGGGGAATTTCATGCATCTTTCTTGGAAGTGGTCTTCACAAACCTTGTTTCCCTGTACAATCTCCAGTATTCCCCATTGAGAATAGGAAAGATAGAATAAGTGAAATCTAATTTTAGAACACCTCCCAACTTTGCTCCCCAAGATCTTGACAGGAGCATTCGAAACCTAGATGGAATTCTAGAAAAAACTGCATCCATGATTATACTCTTTGTTGGAATTTGTTCCAAAGAAAATACTACATCTTTAATTAACCCAACACATTTCACCCTTTTGGAATCAAATGAATATAGACCCCTATAAGGTTTGGTAATCTCCAAGTTTATTTCCTTCATAATAGACAATGGCATGAGATTATGGGATGCACCTGAATCCAGCATACAATTATGGAGAGTAAAATCATGAAGCAACATAGAAATATAGAATGGTGGAACAGAAGGAGCTACTTCTTCTACATGAGGACTATTGGCTACTCTTCTTGTATGTTCACAGTGTCACTTATATCTTCAATCTGTGTGAGATTAATAAATTATGAAATTTCTTTCTTGTAGACTAGTATTTTAGCTAATTCTAGAAGAGGTACCTGAATTTTTACCTTCTCCAACTCTTTTGTGAAACTAAAAGCATGAGTTTGTTTAACATTATTTTCAGGTTCTTCTTCACTCCTTCTAGAATTTTCTGCTTGTTCGAGTACAGGAACAACTCTCTCCAAAATATTACTGTGAACTGATTTACCCTGGGAAGGTTCACCCTACCGCACATCTGCTCTATTAACTGAATTTACAGGTTGCTTCCCATTACTAACTTTTTTTACATGGTACTTTTGTTGTGGAGTTGTCATTGGAGGAGGAATAGAATCTTGTTGTTCACCTTCATTATCCTGCACTCTAGATCTATTTCTAGACCTTAAATCATACTTTTTATGTAACTCAACTAGCACGAAATCTCTGAATTTTCTACAGTATTCATCCATTTCATCTTGATCAAAATATACTTCAGCTTCAGCATATTCTCCCTCACAATATTCCTCTTGCTGACTCTCTGTGTGCTGCTTCTATATACAATGGTTCTTGAACCTAGTCTGGTCTTGCTATTTTCTTTTCCTCTGCAAAATTTGCAAGCATTGTCCTATGAATTGAGGGTTAATCCTCCTCGATTTTGTTGTACTTGTCTTTGGGAGTTTTTACTTTCCAAGTCCATCTTAACTACATTATTTGACAAAAAATTTATCACCTTTATCATATCTTCAATTCTTTGATCTTGTGATGATTCTTCTTTTTCTTTCCCCTTCTCTTGGACTAGCTGTTTCCCTTTCGCCTTCCTAGCTGCAGTCATATTAGCCTCAATTTCTAAAGCATCTGTCTGTATCTTATCTAGAGTAGGGGATCTCCTTTCTCTAAGTTTGAAACTAAAATCGTCTTCAAAAGCCGTATCAAAAACCACCTTTGCTCCAAAAGGAGGGGGCTCCATTTCTACAAGAGAATTGTTATACAATTTATTGAACATTTTGATAAAATATGATATATTCTCATTTGGCTTTCTTTTGATTCCATTGAATTATGTTAGTGAATATCCATTATCCCTTTTTACACCCCATGTCTAGTGAATTTATTTTCCATTTCTTCCCATGTATTAATAGAATTATTTGGCAATCCCTTAAACCACTTTCTATCCTCTCCATCCAGAGACTAAACAAAAAGCCTCATTACCACATCAAGATGTTCTATATTCATATTTTCAACAAAATTACAAAACACAAGCAAGTGTTTTTCTGCACTTATTTCATATTCTCCAGTAAAACGCGGGAGAAATTTAAGATACTCTGGAGGTATTGCATTCATTGGCTGTGGAAGGTTACGTGGAGCATCTATGTTCAGAAAAAAGGCTAGTGCTGCCATGTTTGCACCTTGATTGATTGTTCCTTGGTTAGATGCATTCGATGAACCTGTTATGAAAATGACCAAAGGTGGAGGTAAAAATGATATGGGAGTGGGTTGATTGACAATGGCAGAGGGACCAGCAACTAGAGTTTTTTGAGCTCGAGTAAAAGTAAAAGAAATAGACTCAAAGGAGTGTTCTTCCAACTTAGGTTATTGAAAATAAATTGGTGTGAAAGGTGAATCTTGTTCCAAGAAAGGAAGTACTTTAGAGATATCTTCAAACAAAGGATTACTAGAACTATTACCAGGAGAAGACAATGTAGGAATAGGTGTCTAGGGGGTTTTGGGTTTCTGAACCCTTTTAGAAACCAATATTTCAGGGTCTAAAAAAGCAGGGACCTTTTGCTGTGAGGTATCTGACCTCGTGTGAGGCCTTTTGTGTGCCAGAATTATGAGACTAACAAACACAACGATATATTTTCTCCTGAATAAACAACCAAAGGAAACAATGTGAAAAACCCAGAAAAAATAAACTTCGTCTCTTCATCCCCGACAATAGCGCCAGAAAATGTTCTATATTAAGAGACAATTCCTTTGCTGTGGAAAGGAAATTTCACATTTAAGCATTTATAACATATTCCTGAGCACCAATACTGTTGAGCTTGCAATGTGCGATGTGAGATAAAGGTAGGGATGTCGTGGAAAGTGGAGGTGGGGACACCCAACTCCACCCTGGCATGTAATGTTCTGAACGCATCCATCGGCCCGACTCTGGAATTTTTCGTGACGCGAATAAGCACGACTCGACCTGCCTTCACATCTCCGCGCATAATGTTAATACACCAACATATAAATCAAAAATTCTTTTTTCGGTATACAAAAAAATTACATTTTCTAACATATATGATTTTTTTTGGTGTTTTGAGAAATATTTCAAAAGTAAATGTAGATGAGCCACAAGAGGGTTAATATTCTTAATTAATGTTGATGTTGGCACTGTAGGTTTTGTTGCAACAGGAGTCATCCCCTTCGAGAAAAAAAAGGGTCCTGTTAAACTGTCTCACTCCCAAAAAGGTAATTCCTCTGTCCTTTAACTCTTGTGTGGTCATTTCTCTGATCATCAATGGCTTTTCGTTATTGATGTTTAGCATATTTCCGCTTCTGGCTTGTGGAGGAACCTCCTGTCATTTGCTTCCATGGAGCACCTCGAATCGCACCATTGGAGAGAGCGACACCATTTAGGGTTTCCAAGGTTCTTCACCGAAAACGACATGTAAGTAACCTCGCTTGAATTTTATACTCATATAAATCAAATTTAGTTATCATTTACCATTGTGCTAAGGGGGTTTATCCCTTTGTGTGGAGAGGATTTCAGCTCACTGGTCACATTATGGGGGTTCTACCCATGACTACTTGTCTTAGATATTTGGAGTTTTAGTTTTATTAAAATTTATATGTGAGCTTAAACCCTCCACTGAGGTGTATCCAAGTTTTGAACTCGGCCTGTAAATGTTCCAATATTTTTAGTGTGGGACTGGTTGTAATTTTATTAGGAATATTGAACACATTCTGTATGTGTTATTTTTCTTTTGGTGCATTTTGTAACTCAACTCATGTTTTCTAGTTTTGGCAATCCATATTTATATATACATATCTTGTGGATCTTGCCATTCTTGAACTACTGTTTAAGAAGTTTATAGCTATGGTGATTCTCCAAGAAAATTATTTCGTCAAATTTCCATTTAGTCTTGTTTTCTTTTAAAGTTATTTTTGTTCAAACCCTTTTCCCTTTTCGTAGGTTATTATGATAGAGGTTTTCTGAGGAGTGTGCCAAGGTTTCTATTTTTAAAATAATACAGCAATATTTTTCTTACAACATTAAATTTAACAGGTTCAATTTATTACGAGGAAATGAATTCTCATGAATAGTTTTTTTTTTTTTTTTTCATGATTCAATATTACATGTTTCTCATGTAATCCTCATGGTTGATTCTTTCCTCTAAATTGTTTGAATAAAGTTTCCTTGGTATTTTGCATATTTGGATGTATTGTGTTATCATTTTTCCTTCATTTCTGTCTTATAGATGTTAAACATTATGCTTTAGATACTGTGAAAATATATAGATAACTTTTGTCAAGTAATGTATTCTTTGAACTCAGAGTTTTAATCTAGAAACTCTATAATTCATGGCACGATATCAGCCTACATAGGACCCACGTTGGTTACCCCCGCTAGGGTCTTAAAAATATGCTACCCCTTTAACAATTAACATAGTCTTTAAGCTTAGAAACAAATAATCCTTATCTAGTGCAGAACGATTTAATTTTTTTAGCATAAGAAATTTCGAGAGTACACTTATCTAGTCATTATTTGAATTTTCCCTCAACCATTACAACTTAGATACCTGTTTTTCCATAAATCCTAAAGAGAATAGCAATTGAACTCTTTTTCCAGACGTTTAACTATTTTATCTTGAAACTCATAACATCACAATTTTATTTTAAACTTATATTTTTTACTCTGTTATGAGATTATGATAATTATCTCAAATTAAATCAAAATAATGGTAGCCCCCCAGCCATGAGAGATTCGATCGTATCCTAAGCTCCCCTCCTGCTGCTCACTAGAGTGGAATTTAATAGCAATTCTCCTGTAGAAAGACCTCAAGACTCTTGTCCACTCTCTTCTCCTATTTCAAGTTGTAGAGTTCCACTGGTTGCTAACCAGCTCTCGACCTCTCTCACCTTATAGCCAACTTGTTGTTCTTTTCTCTTTTCACCGAACCCCTTCTCCTCTCTGGGATTTCCTTTTTATCCTCAGAGGAGAAGGTAGTTGTCAATAACTACTTCATTCCACCTACTCTGGAATCTTGGAAAATTTACCCATCAGTTATGGAAAAAAAACCATAATGTAATTCTTTATTCAAAAAGAAAAAAAAATCCCATGTTCATCAACATATTAACATACTCGTTAATCCCTTTTTACTTAGAAGTCAAATGTAATTTTATTTTTAAAATAACATAAATAAATTAACTTGGCTGTTACATCTGCCCCTGCTTGAGGAAACCACCTTCCTCGGTGTTTTACTCCATCCCAGTAAATAACTCTTGATAAGTTTCTCATACAAATCCTTCATCTTCCCAAGTAGCCTCTTCCAAGCCAAAGTTCTTCCACTGCACTTTAACTTGGGAGATGGCTCACCTCTAGAGCGTTATTTCTCTCTTCTCGAGAATAAATTTAGGCTCTACCAGAAATTCTCCCTCTGGTTCGTCCGACAACAATAAAAAATTTAGTTAATTAATTAAATATTCATCGCTTTTCAGAGGACCTAGTATTAATTACAACTTACCTATATGTTTTGCCAATGTCTTACATGCTTTGGGTCGTTCACATATCGTTTCAGTATGGATACATGAAACACATTGTGCACCCGTATATGAGTAGGTAATGTCGGCCGATAGGCCACCGACCCCACTCTTTCCCGAATTTGGAAAGGTCCATAGAATCGGGGAGAAAATTTGGCATAGGTAGGCCATCTTAGGGTGCTCTTCTTCGATCTGATTCTCACATACACATGATCGCCCACTTTGAATTCTTGATACATTATTTTTTGATCTGCATATACTTTCTGCCTGTCCTGGGCAACTTTTAGATTCTATCAGATCTTTATTACTTCATGCTCCATCTCTTCCAACATTTCTGGACCAAGCATTAGTTTAGGTTTTAGGCTTCTCCAATTGATGGGTGTCCGGCATTGTCTTCCGTATAATGCCTCAAAGGGACTCATCTTGAGGGATTCTTAGTACCCATTATTGTAAGAAAATTATACTAAATGAAAATAATCTTCCCACTTTGTGGGTTTCTGCATGACATACATACATAACATGTCTTCTAAAATTTCATATACCCACTCAGTGTACCCATTCGTTTGCAGATGGTAAGTAGTGCTAAACTGGAATTGTGTGCCTAGCCCGGTAAACAGTTTCTTCCAAAAGGATGAAGTAAATTTCACATCTCGGCCTGAGATGACTGTTTTCGGAATACCATATAATCTGAACACCTCCCTCATGAAGATATCAACAATTTTTAATGTTTTTTAATTGGACTAGACTGAAATAAAGTGAGCTACCTTGCTGAGTCAATCAACTACCACAATAATGGAGTCATTGTGTCTCTTTTTTCCTATTAAGCATGTAATAAAGTCGAGTGAAAGGACTTACCATTTCCATTCTACTATAGGAATAGATTGCATTAAACCTGCTTGGTGTTGATGCTCCACCTTGACCTCTTGACATTCCAAACATTTGGTCAAGTACTTAGCAATATTTTTACGCATCCCAGGCCAAAAGTAGTCTTTTATGATTGTTGTCATCATTTTCTAGTAACCAGGGTGTCCAACATAAGAGCTTCAGTGATAATCATCCAAAATCAACTCCTTCAAGCTCATTTGATTAGGGAAGTATATTTTTTCTTGAAAACCAATATATTTTCATTATTTATCTTATAATCTTATTGTTTTCCTTGGTTTTCTACTTCGTGTGCTTGCTACCACAAAAACTGATATCTAGGATCTTCTTGTGTTGTCTTCTTCACCTGCTTCTAGAACTTAAATGCCACTTGGTTAAAGTATAGTTCATAAACACAATGCAGTTTCCTACTTAAGGCATCAATGACACGATTTTCCTTACCTTTCAAATGCTGAATTTCAAAATCGAATTCACTCATAAATGCATTCAACCTTGGTGAGCATTCAAGTCACCCTGGTTAACATAGCTAGTTAGGTTGTTGTGGTCTGATTACAACAAAAAAAATTTCCCCAATAGGTAGTGCCTCCATAATTTGAGCACGTGAAATACTGCGGTCAACTCTACATCATAAGAGGAATATCGCTATTCATGATGTTTCAGCTTTCTAGATTCATATTCTATGACTTTTCTGTCTTGTGAAAACACTGCTCCCACCCCTTCCTTGCAAGCATCGGTAAAAACTTCAAATGACTTGTTTGGGTCAGCTACCTTCAATATGTGAGCAGTAGACAACAATTTCTTTAGCCATTCAAAGTTGGTTTTGCATTCACTAGTCCACTTAAATATTCACCCTTTTTTTTGCAAGGAGGTAATAGGAAAAGAGATTTTAGAGAAACCTTGAATAAAACTCTAGTAATATCCAGCCAAGCCCATAAAATAACGTATTTATTCTACGTGTTTTGGTACCCTCCACTCCATAATATTCTTTATTTTCTCAGGACCTACCAATATCCCTTTAGCAGAAATTACATGGCCTAAATACTGGATGTATTCTTTGTAGAAATCCAAATTATTGAATTTGGCATAGATTTGATGGTCCCTCAACAATTTTAGTACCAATCATAAATGTTCCTTATGTTCTTCCATGGTTTTTGAATAAATTCATATATCATCAATTAAGATCAAAACAAATTTATCCAAAAATGGATGAAAGATGCCATGGATAAAACTCATGAAAGTTGTTGGTGCATTGGTTAATCCAAACAGTAAAATCATGAACTCATAATGCCCATATCAGGTACAAAATTTTGTTTTATATAAATCCTCATCCTTTATCCATATCTGGTGATATCTAGATCTTAAATCTATCTTTGAGAATACAGTTTCTCCCTTTACTTGATCGAAAAGATCGTCTATCCGTGGTAGCAGGTAATTTTTTTTAACAGTCAATTTGTTAAGTTTCCCGTAATCCATACACATTTCCAGCATACCATATTTCGTTTTAAAGAACCGTACTAGTGCCCCCAAAGGAGATGCACTACGATAGATGTACCCCTTGTCCAACAATTCCTATAGCTACATTTTTA